>JAWQRO010000459.1:0-38603 GCA_033557835.1 Helochares maculicollis
ATATATATATATATATATATATTTAATGATTTAATTCAAGAATTCTACAAAGAGTCTTTCAGGACATAAACGAACCTTCAAAGAAAAAAGAAAAAATTTTCAACATTCAATTGAGAAATTCTGGGAGGAGAAAATTGTGTCTATATTAGTATATGGTATGCTGCATTGTTATGTGCAATATAAGTAGCTACTTGTATAGTATATATAACCAACGTGTTTTGATCACGTTAAGTATTAAATTTGCCAGGATCATCAAGCAGTCCTCGAGATGACAATCTGCACCAAACTGTAATTTGTTGTTTCCTTCACCCCAAACGACTTTTATTTGTTTATGGTACAAATCTGCCTTATTATTAAATATAGTTTTTTTTTATAAAAATTTGTAAGATTTAACTTTTGTTCCGAATTGTTAGCTCCATAAATGATCAATTTAAATATCCTGCGATATTTAAATTTTGTTTGTTAAAATCTTAACATACAAGAGATATGAAAGTACAGTTTTACCTGAAACAGTGTTAAGCTATTGTAACCAATGACAATTTGATGTTTTCAAATGTATTTCTGAGCATTGAGCTGCAGCATCAAACTTTTCCATCGGCTGACCCCGATGAACACGTTGTATGTCTAAAACTGGGGAGTTAAGTTAAGTTTGTTGATAATATTCGTAACTAGTGTGAAAATGCATTTTTTATTCTAAATGTTATAAAGAAGATTTGAGGCGTCACGAAAAACTGTACCTGTAAAGCTAAAAAAACTACCAACATTTTGAATGAAGCACGACAAAGTTAATAGTAAAATGCATTATTAAATATATTTTTGGCATGCAAGTGGATCTTATGACTATTATTTTGAAACGTCGTGTAAAATAATACTTTCACAACAATATTCTACACAAACTAAAGGGTAAGTACTCCCATTACCCTGGCGAGCATATGCTACTTTTTAGCTAATTATTGTTGCAAAACAACTGAAAGCTTGGTCTCATATGGTACTTTTACAAATTCTATATAGGATACATGATCTGGCATTTATGTAATTATCCCTTTTGATAGGCGTATCTAAATTTTCATTCCATAAAAGGGATAATCGTCATTAGAGATAAAGCATGCATAAAAGACAATTTTTATACAAGTAATCCATACAGAATGAGCTGTCTGTGCTTAAACTTATTGCACCAATATAACACTATCGAAAGTATTAACATTTCCAAAACGTGCCTCAACAAGGTAACAAAGCGGGAGATTTAAAACCGATAGGGAACAGCATAAAGTGAGAGAGATAGGGGGCCTAGGCAGGGCCGACCCGGGCACGGGTATAGTGGGTGTAGGCGGCTCGGCCATAAGACCTCGTGAGTTTGCAAAGATATCTATTAAGAGCAGGTCTTGCAATTTATCACTTCACTAATCTGATTAGGCGAGGTATATACAGATCGGTCTTATTAAGTACATACAGATCACTAAGAGATCGTGCCTTACCGACCCGAGGTCGAACAATGAAAATGGCCAATCACGATTGCTGGCACAATCGGAAATTCTTGCTGATTGAAAGTTTTAGTATGATGTTGATGATTTGAAATAAAGCGGATGATTTTAAATGTTATTGCAGATCTTGCTTGACATCCACAAAGAGGTTATTCGTAATTTGATCATTGATTATGTAGAGGCGAAACTATCCAACATTTAAAAGTATGTCCTCTTAGAAATAAATTATTTATCGAAAAAAAATGCTGATAGATGTGTAATTTATGTGATAATTTTACTAATTATGGCGTTTTCAACTTACCTGCAGCTAGAAAAAGAGCTTTTATAGTGCGATTTTACTGTGCATTTGCAGTTTACACCTGATTGTAGTTACAAAACTTATACTTGATCATCTAACTGTATTTAGCTGAAATATTTTTAAATTACTAATAGTTGAATGACGTTTCTATAAACTAAAGTTTGTTTTGCATGCAAAGAAAAATATCATATTTTAACAGATAAGAAAACAAAAGACTTTCTATGAATCCTAGTTTTTATTGGCATGTCCCTGTATTCAACTAGAGTTACTATTATGTAATCAAATAATAATATCTACCTATCCTACATGTAGTATGTGCATACTTACTTTATTTTAGTAACTTGATTTGAAGTAAATGAACAGATTGAAGATAAAATACAGCTCTAGCGGAGGCCATTGTTGTTCATTCTTATCAGATGTGCCTGACGTGTTGCTTATCGCAAACTTTTAATCTTATCGGCCTTTACCATCTTTCCTTAGATAAAAAAGTATTCAACCGACTCACGACGAATAAATATGCATCGCATGTTAATGTACGGCCTGAACTGTGGTTAGAAAATTTTTTGAAGCAAAAAAAACTAAATGCTTGGTACGTACAAATTACTTCTACCTTTTAAAAATTACTCAATTCACACTGAAACATTTAGAAACATAAGAAAGAATTTAGTTTCAAACCCATAAAACCTCGTTTGAACTGTTGCAATTAACTTTACTACTACAAAATATATTTTATTAAATACCTATAATAGAATATTAACATATTCGAATGTTATTCTTAAAGCACAATCAAAAGTATTATTTCGACTATATTAATTATCATTGTTTTCCATTAAACTACTACTCTCTCTTTTTGTCACGAAGTTTACTTGATGCTGCGGTATATGCTTCCTTCGGAAAAATCCCATTATCCACAGAGAAAGTATCACGGCAATCATCATAACTCCTACAACTGCAGCAACATAGATCCAAGTAGCTGAAGCAGTCTCAATAGCTTTATCTCTATAAGAAAATGTTTGTGATATCGCCGAATCATCTGTTGTATTTTGATAAATAAATTCATCGTCTGGGACTACAATTTTGCCACGCGATTCGATTTTAACCACACTAAACTGGCTGAACTCTTCCAAAAGAGTTGAATTCGAAAGTATTCCTGTTATTTCAATTGTAACATCATAGTTTTTTTCCACATCTAGCAAAAGGCAAACTATTGGGACACATTCGACTGATGCTTCATGACACTTTAATATTTGCGCCCTAGACACAAGGTTTTTGCCCAATTCATCCGCATTTTCACCAATATCTGCAACATCCCTGCCTTTTGCGTTGACTCCATGTTTGCTCATTAAATGTGAGGTTTTATTAAATTTACAATTTGGCTTCTCAGAACTAAACCAGCTGGTTGCAGTTACGGATTGAAAACTCAGCAATAATTTGCCATTCGACATTTTTAAAGGCCAATCTATAATGAGAGTTACTTGCTTCAATCCTAAAGGGCCTTCATTAAACACTCTATATGAGTGCAATACTCGGTTACCCACATTTTTTTCATCCTGTAAGTTGCTGGACGCTTCTCCAAAAAAAGTTATTGACTTAGAACCAGCCAACTTTATATCTGCCCGCCTTCTGAAAATAACTTGTAAAGAAGCATTCGTACTTGTTGACTTCTCAACTGATGATGAGTTTACAAATAGATCAAACTGCACCTCTCTGAGTTTTTCTTTGAAGACTCTACTGAAGGCCTCATACCTTAGCCATAATTTTATGGTTTTATTGCCTTGCAACGGATTTCCCAAATCGCAAATCACTAAGTTTCTTGGATGTCTGTTTGTACACTTTACATTACTTTGTTTGTCTGTCAACCCTATGAATTTGATCGACTCTTCGACAGCATTATTGGAGACGTAAAGCCTAGATTCATAGGCTGCTTCGCCCAAATTAGAAACGCTGACGAAAATAAGGAATTCTTTAGCTGTTTCCAAATCTATGTAGTTGTCCCAAGAAGAAACGTCGTTTTGATTTAGGATTGCGAATAAATTTAAATCACTTTCGCACACTTTGTTGTCGCCGCATTGTTTTAGGAAATTTGCTTTGAAATAGTTTAACGATGTTAAATTGAGCAGATGAGAATGCGGCTCATTGGAATCTAAACTGTACTTTAGCATGAAGTTCATTGGTGATAGAAAATCAACGATTTCTTGATCAATATAAGCTGTTTCAGTTTGGCAATAGTCATGTTGTCCCTTATTTAGCTTGATGCTTTTTTCGGAGGCGATATTTTTATTTTTGAAAAAAGCCCTTTTCTCTTGGGAAGATTTGTCGATGTCAGCTTCAATTCGCTGATTGACCGTAACTCCGTCGACGTGCGCTGTGTCTTTGAGGTTAAAACATGTAGTTATTGAAAAACAAGTGTATTTACTATCCACGTCCGTAGGGCAACCCTTTTGGCTTAAATCTATAGTTTCAGCACTTTTGATGTCAATTTTTATGTCTATGACAGGTCTTGTACGAAACAGGACAGCCATGTCTGAATCGACAGCCCCTGCCAAAAGGTCAGGATAAGTGTTACCGTCCATGTCGAAGCCACCGCTTAAAGAAAATCCTAGCGATCTTATATTCGGGTCTGATAATTCTATTCGTTGAGAGGGAGTTGTTTGTAAACCTTCTTTGGAGCCTAGATAAATATAGATAGCCCCATTTTCTTCATAAGGAGCACTGATAGCCAAATCTTTAAAACTATCTTTGTTTATGTCACCCAGAGATGCTAAAGCGTAACCAAATCTAGACAAAGGAACCCCAAAAAGCTTCTCGCTGGGCTGACAAGGATCGTTGCAATTTCTTAAATTATAATATAGGTATACAGCTCCTCCTTTATCGGAATGAAAGTAGAAAGGGGCACTGATTATAAGATCGTCCAATGCGTCTCCATTAACATCCAAGGCGACGATTTGGTGTCCGAAATGAGAAGAAATTTGTTCTCCTTCCAGAATCTTCGCGATTGCTAAACTCGAATCTGGTGATAATTCTCGAAATATGTAGACTTTGCCATTATGATTACCTTTTGGCGCTCCAGAAGCATACGCTACTTGGTTGGTATCGAATATTTTACCAAACGCAACACTCATGCCTAGGTAACTATATTTCTCGTAAACAGATGGCGCATATTTATTGCCTGGCTCAAGAAAGAAACCGCCAGTCCAGGTTTCGCGACCAGGAGCTCCTATGATTACATTTCCACGATCATCAAAATCTAAACTAGTACCTGCTTGGCAAAACTTAAAGTCGTATTGGCCTCTGCAAGGTTTGTAAATGGAGCTTAATTCAAAGTTACTGTCTAAGACGTAACACAATCCCCATGGGAGGTGACGTTCAGATTGTATAACCACATAACGGTGTGCGCAGAAAGCAACATTTCCGCCAGCTCCTTCAGACTTTAAGGATACTCCTAACCACTGATTGTTTTTTAATTCATCATTTGCTGGGGGTCCCAGCGTAGTACTTAGAAAATATTCATCATAATCGTAATCGTATTCGCTTAGTAAACCATCTGCTAAAATTTGTTCGCAAGCATCTTCTTTTTCCCAAGATGACTGAATCATAGAACATTTAAAAACCGCTCCTGAGTGATTAGTTTCCGGTTGCAAATTGTTTGCCAAAGGGGCTCCTATTAACAGCCAATTGTACTTTAAATCAACAGAATTATTATCAGATTTGTGCAATGCCACACTAAAACCAAAATATGATTCAGGAGGTCCCCTTTTAATTATAGGGTTTCTAGTTTCTATGTTGAACGCACTTAGAGGACACAACAGCACACAAATAAAAAGTAACTGCTCACAAAACAAATTGACGTGTTCACATTGCATTTTTGAGACTTTTAAAGAGACCCGCTACGATTATTTTATATAACAATACCTTTTGGAGCAAAGGTACATTTGATATGGGATATTATGGTTATCGACAGTAACTGATAGCATTTATCGGCACAACCAATAATCCACACTATGTTTGTGTAAGAATAATATTGATAATTTTGTTTGCTTTGTAACAGTTTTCAATTTTCTATATATGTATATACAGTTGGCCATTTAAATGCATTTTTCAGTCTTACCAGTCCTTGCTACGATATGTAGCGACCTATCTTATCTTCATTGTTAGCATTTAATCATTAGGACGACACTATATTTTTTGGCAGCACTAGTGCACGAAACGACGTAATAAAGTAAGTGCTCTAGCAATAAATTAAAATCGAGTTACATTAGAAAATGAGTTAAATTTTTTCTGGCTTAAAGTGAAATACTTTAGATTATCATCTAAATTATCAAGTATTTAAAAATCTGCAAAAATATGAGACATTAGTCTATTATTTACTAGATTATTGTTAGTATTACCGATATGTGTGGGATCAAATGTTACATTATCTCAGTATATATTGGGTTGGCAACTAAGTAATTGCGGATTTCACTCATAGATGGCTTCAGTTGAATTTTTAGGTTTGCAGACGTAGTACAAATGTAAAACACATTTTGTTATTTGGTAGTTGGCAATTTAGCTGTCAATCAGTAAAACAAGTTTTTTGATCGGTTGCGTAGTTTTCATTTGGCCTATGTTGAAAAATGGAAATTCAAAAGAAACATTTTCGTCATATTTTGCTTTTTTATTTTCGCAAAGGGAAAAACGCATCGCAAGCTCATAAAAAACTATGTGCTGTTTATGGTGACGAAGCCTTAAAAGAACGGCAGTGCCAATATTGGTTTGCCAAATTTCGTTTTGGTAAGTTTTCACTCAAAGATGAAAAACGGTCTGGTCGTCCAGTTGAAGTCCTAATCAAAGCAATAATCGATTCGGATCGTCACAGTACAACACGTGAGATTACAGAGAAGCTTCATGTATCACATACATGCATTGAAAATCACTTAAAACAACTTGGCTATGTTCAAAAACTTGACACATGGGTTCCTCACGAACTGAAAAAAACGCATTTAACGCAACGAATTAACAGCTGCGATTTGCTAAAGAAACGTAATGAAAATGATCCAATTTTAAAACGACTGATAACTGGCGATGAAAAATGGGTTGCTTACTACAATAGCAGGAGGAGCAGGCCAGGTGAACCAACTCAAACAACCTCAAAAGCTGATATTCATCAAAAGAAGGCTTTGTTATCCGTTTGGCGGAATTACAAAGGAATTGTCTAATTTGAACTCTTACCGCCCAACCTAACGATCAATTCTAATGTCTATATTGAACAACTAACGAAATTAAACAAAGCAGTTGAAGAAAAGCGGCCCGAATTGATAAATCTAAAAAGTGTCGTATTCTATCATGCCACTGCAGAGCCACACACATCTTTGGTCACTCGGCAAAAATTATTGGAGCTTGGTTGGGATGTTTTGCCACATCCACAATATAGTCCTGACCTTGCTCCATCTGATTACTTTTTGTTTCAATCTTTACAAAACTCCTTGAATGGTAAAAAATTCAATAATGATGATGGTGTCAAATCGTACCTGATTCAGTTTTTTGCTAATAAAAACCAGAAGTTTTATGAACGTGGGATTATAATGCTGCCTGAAAGATGGCAAAAGGTCATTGATCAAAATGGGCAATACATTACAGAATAAAGTTATTTAGTTCCATGAAAAAATTGTTTTTGATTTTTTTAAAATAATCCGCAATTACTTAGTTGCCAACCCAATATAATGTAACCAAAAAGTGCGAGTACAAGAGCTCTGAATTTTTATTATCACCATAACAAATTATATCAGCTACAGAATTTCATTATTCAAGGACTAAAAAAATTGTCATTAGGTGCACGCTCAATTTTTTTACAGACCATTTTGTATTAATGGTTATCTTATGCAGCAGATAATATATAATATGGCAGATATTTAACAGTTCTAGAGTATATTATGACAGTTCAGTTGTAATCTACTCCATCGAGTGTAGTGTATAATTAATGTTGGGCGTCAAACCTCACTTAGAGAGGAATAACAAAAAGTTGGAGTCTACGTCTAGCTTATCAGGAGGTTCCTAATTACCGCAGTGTTAACTCGGCCCCGGTTCGGCCCTCGACGTCACTGATAAGGCCCTCCTAACCATCAAAAGTATAAAAACACGCGACAGCAGAGTTTGACCATAGCTGCTCTGGCCTCTGGCCGAAGAGGAGAACCGGCGCCGGGACCGATAACAAATGAATACGATACATTAAAAGCCCGAATATATTCGGGATATAATTAAAAAATAACATATCTCTCGTAGCTTCGGCCTTTTTTACCTAATTTCTCCTTTTAGATTGGTTTTTGATTGGACTGCCGATACTCGATGGTCACTCTTACTATTATCACGAATTTTTTGATAGGGTTCAATTAGTTAAAGTGTTTTTACGTAGATATCCTCTATTAAATGTACTGGGAGATTTAAGGACATTTGTCGGTAATGATTATTTTTGAAAATGAAGTAAACGTACTGTAAAAGTGTTGATAACACATCTAACTATTTCTAGTAATATTTATCTAATATATACTTGTTTTAATGCTTCTCCTAACCTCTTGTTAAGGTCATGCCTTAAGGACACAATTTACTATCAAGGTACTTCTTAGAATAATGTTTCATTGTCTATGGTTGCAAAGTTCTACAAATTTTAAAAATACTATTATCTAGTGAAAACTTTCGTCTATTCCCGATAAATATGAGTTTTCGTTAACGGCGACATAGCAGTTGGCAATAAGTTAACAACTAAAAACCTGTAAACCTCATTACCTAACCTACCAGTTATTAGATGTGCAAGTAGAGAATGTAGATTTTAGACAAAAGATGCTACACTAATGCAGTTTGCGCTACAATTATATTGCGCCGTTTGGTTGTGTCATCAACAAGTTTCAGACGCGCATTAGTAATATACTGAAAAACTGTGTGCATCATGTTGTATTGTTATGTTCAATAGATCGAAACTTATACGGACAAAATTATTCATGCGCAGCATTGATTTTTTGTGTTTATCTGAAGAAAACTGCTGTTGAATCGTATCAATAACTTTCAGAAGCTCACGGTGAACATTTTCTATCGCAAAATATGTTTAATCGATGGTTTCAGCGTTCCAAAAGTGGTGACTTCGATCATGCACCTAAGAGATACTCAACAAGCTGGCTTCAATCGCCCGTTAGAGATGGGTAAACATTAGAAGAGCGGAAGATGATTAGACCAACAGACAAATGGAAAATTGCAAAAAACATGTTTCTCGCACAGTATAAAAAGGGATTTCCTTTTGAATCGCATAATAACAAGGAATGAATAGTGGATATATTTTCCAAATTCTAAGCGTAAGAAATCAAGGGTATACGCAGTAGCACCATCCATATGAACCGTGAGACCGAATCGCCTTGACAACAAGACGATGCTGGTGTTTAATGGGACCATGAGCTCTTAAAACTTAAGGAAACAGTTGATACTAAAAAAACACAAACAATAGTAGACCAATTTGAGCTGTTAATGCTTGAAAAACAGGCCAGAACACCAAAAGAGACTACATAAATGCATTTTTCTTCAGGACAATGCTCCATCACATGCTGCAAAACCGGTTTGGAACCCATTGGAAGCAATCAGTTGCGAAACTATATCTCAAATGGCTTATTCACCAGATTTGGCTCTTTCGGATTACCACTTGGTTGCAATGATGGGTCAAGAAGTTGCTGACCATCGCTTTGGTTCGTATGACGATGGGAAAAAATGGCTCGATGACTAGTTCGTGGCAAAAGAGGAAGATTTCTACTGCCGCAGTACTAACAAATTGCCCGAAAATGGGAAGAATAAATAAACAGCGATAAAATTCCTCTGAATAAAGACCTTTTTGTCGTTTTACTGACTTTTGTGTTTAGTTTGAAATCTGCATCTAACACATGTATTCCTGGTAGTCATATTTGTAAAGTGAAAACAATTTCGAGTTTTCTAGTATAAAAGAGGAACTTCTCTTACAATTATGCTCTTTAAATAGGCAACGAAAGTAAGCAAAATGACTTTAAATCTATTTAGCTTTAAACATTTAGGCGAAAGGTGATTAATTTCGTTCGAAAAGATTAGCTGTTTGTAAATGCTATAGCAAGATGAATAGGGAGCGACTTTTTTTTATTAATTTATTAATAATATCTTTGTTTCTTATAGTTTGTTCTTCAGTCCCATAATTTTGGTATTAAGCCAGATCTACCCTGTTTGGAATTTAGCATTTGTCCACTCTGTATCATGTTATTGCATATTTTTAGCTTTTTCAAAACCCGCAAAAGTTCTGAGTGCACGTGTTTCTTGATACAAGCAAAATTGTGTCATTTTGTACTCCCGTCAACTTGCCCGATCTGCCTTTTCAGTGCCAGCCGAATTTTATTTTATAATGCTTTCATTTCCTGGACTGTATCTTCCTGACCCTTTCTTACTTGAACAATTTCTCCAATATCTTCACCATTTCGTGAATTTTTCATCGTTACTTACAGCTCTTGCTCTCTCTCCCATTTTTAATGCTGTGAATTGGACTTATACTTTCCCGTCCTTTTTTATTATTTTCCTCATCTAGTTTTGCTGATTGCTGTTCACTAACTGTGTAGTCTTACTACTTCCTCCCAAATCAGCAGTTGAAAAATAAAAACATCTCATGACTCTGTTCTGTTTTCGGTATTTAATTCGGCATCACCTTGTGAAAATTCGAATAAAATATTGATATATGCAAATGCGTGTAACACCTTCAAGAAATCTGTAAGATTTATAGGTCTACATAGACAGATAGGTACCTAGAATTTAATTTTTAAATTTAGATTAGTCTGAAAATGGTTTATCGGTCTTCTGATGAAAGTCTTGTTAATAATAAAATCCATGCGTAAATGTGAATATGTTACTAATAAACACATGGGAAAGTATTTCTTCCAATAAACCTTATCAAAGAAAACCAGTGACACATCGATTTTAAATACATTTCCTTGTGATGTTATCAATACGATTATGCGAATCATCTTATAAATAGAGACTCTTTATATATCATCTTTAACGACATTTAGGTGAATCGTGTTGCTAAAAGCTTGTCAAATTTTATTTTTCTGCGTAAAGAAATAACGTAACCATACAAGTATGCATAAATTTTATACTTCAGATATAAAGTTATGTTTAAAATCGCAAGCAGGTATTCGGCAGCTAAAGCATGACTCAGTTCCTTCCACCCAAAATAGATTCTCTTGTGCAAATTCTGCTGTCACAGATAATTTTTCCCATTACGGTTATCACTCTTGCATTTTGATTCAAAACGCCCGATACCGAATTAATATTCCAATTCTACAGGAAAGGTTCATAATTACTATTTCAAATTGATTGCATTTTCTCTCCCGCCATCTATCGACTGAACTATAGATACGCCCTTAGTTCTACCTGCAGTAAATTTCGTTGGGCGGAATGGGTCCCATCTCGCATAAACCGAGCGAAACCTATTCTTATCTAAATTTCAACTGTATACTTAAATTGATAACGCAACTAGCGTTGTTATAAGACACCTAAGCGTTAATATTGTTAGCCAGTTGACGGCAGAAGCGAAAACGATTCGTGCGAACCGCTTAAACAATCGTGCGGCTCTCAAACCACGTGCTTATATTTTATTTATAAACATTATAATGTGATCAGATGTGAACCAAAGATAAACTTAATTTGATTTTGAATTGATTATCGCCTCTTTATTGTTCTCAACATGGTTTTGGAAATAACGACCTCGAGTTATGTTACTTACGCTCCGAATAAACTTAGGTTAAAGAGGTACTTCTCGGCGATCGGAAACACTTGCAAGTTTGGAGTTGATTCGTCCCATCCGCAACCCCAGGCTCAATCGCTTCCCCCCAGGGGAAGGGTAAAAGGTAAGGTTTTTTTGTCCGCTACGCTTTTCACGAAAATATTTAATCGCCGCGCAAAAACATTTGAAAAATTAGGATTAAAAAAGAAACTAAAGTAGCGAGATATTTTACAGCAATTAGTCTGAATTGCATCAGTTTTAGATAAGGGGGAATGGGACGCTGCGCCTGTATTTATCTCTTCGCCTCTTCCAGAGCCAGCAGCAGAGATAGCAGAGAGCTCCAGCTTAATGCGATTCGTAGATAACAATATAGTGAGTGAACTCATAGAACTTTTATAAATCTGACAGCCGATAAGTCAACGTATTTACATGATCCACTCACTCTACTGCCTCCTATCTTCCCGTCTCTCCGATACAGGATCCCTGATATAAAGAGTGAGAAGTTATATGTTTACGTGTAAGGGCCCTTCACTCATCTCACTATTTTCTATTGAATATTTATGATGGAAGTTTCTTTTTTGAATTTTAAGAGTATTTTTATCGGGTATTAAAGATGCTTTCATCAAACGTTTCTTATCGAAGGCTTTTTATCATCCCCCTACCTCAAAGGGATAAACCTATAAATATAAAAAATTACATTTTACCTCGTTTTTGGTTGGTTGGTACATAAAGTGCGACTAAAATTGTCAAACCAGCGAAGGCTAATACCGGAATTATGAAACTGTTGTCTCAAATTGTTTTTGTTAGATAGAGCCAGGTCCAGTCAAATGGTATAATCAAGGACGGGTCCAGCATTTTTCCCAAGAAGAGGACAATTGTTTGCATGAAACTTTCAATTATACTATTTTGAAAATGAAAAGAATGCTCAATATTTGCTTCTTGAATGGGTATATTTCGTTTTCGTAAATAATAATCAAATCCCACGATAAATGAAATTTAAATATCCTAAACACTCGGCAAATCGATTTATCAATGCCAGCGGTAGTGAATATTAGGTAAATAACTAATAATTGAATAGAGAAGAGATATTTAAGCGATACGGAGGTCGCTGTGTCGAACGGAAATTTTATTTAGTTGCGCAAACCGAGTGTGTATTACGTCTAACCGGAAGAGTAACCGAACTTTTTCGCACCCTCTCCCAGCACTGCTAATGGCAGATCATTAGGGTCTCAGGTAATCTGCGCCACTTTTTTTCTAAACGAAAGATAAAAATAATAAATCATTGTGTGCGGTCTACATCGGATCGCGCAGGCCTCCTCTTCATGCAATTCTGATTATTGCTTCCCCAAAAGATACAGCCCCGAGAAAAATTCTGCGAATCTCCCGCAATGTGATCTCCACACGAAGTTTCACTGATTGTGGGTCTTATAAATCATTGCTAATCCCCAAACATCAAAATACTAATAACTGGAAAAACTAACGGTGGAGTCACAAAAACCCAAATGCCTCAAACTGGCAAACTCACAATTAGACATTTAAATAGTCTTCTAGGAAAGTCCAAAAATTTATCAAGACAATCAAAAATTATAATTCAGACGTGTGAACACCTGAATTATTTGTTACGATTAGATGATTTGATGGATAGTTTTCCACCACGAAAAAAACTTGTTTCTTCACAGCATGAGCATATCTTAGCAGTCTTGTAAAATAATAACGTTATGAATAGCTAGATTGTTATCTGTTTGAATTTATTTAGATAGGTGTTCGCAAATTCTGAGATATCACACAGAGCGTTCACTTTTCTGAGTAAATATATAATTAAAAAGGAAGATATACCCGCGGATATCCTTTTTTAGCTTACTCTAATGGCTTTATTCCGTGCCTTGCATGTCTTTGCATGAAAAAATCTGCCGCTTATCTGCAGAGCAGCTCTTGCGTAACAGAAATTTTGATTTAACGTATCAAAATATAAATAAAAACTGTAAATGGGCAGGACCGCCTATCTTTGTAAATCTCATTGCCTAATTTCGATATCCGATATCTACCCTTTATTTACCCACATTTTAAATGGTATCACCTTTAGGTATGATTTTTATAAGATTTTTTGCGCATATGTGCATTGTGATAATTTTTGTTTATTTTGGGCAAGATAAGTGAAGCATTTTATTTGCAAAATAGGAAAATATTTCTTGCGCTGATAAAATGGGTTGGCCTGCATGACAAATGTTTGCATTTGTCAGATAGTTCTGATAGTGATTGTATAATTGTTTACTCTAGATTTTATTATTATTAGTTATGCTTATATTCATGCCCCGTTTTATCCTTGCTGTTATTATTATATTGTGTGATTGGATCTGTTTAGAAGGAAGTCTGGCATAATAAATAATATGATTTGATTAGGTAGAGTTGCAAGTAACCCTATAGCAAATGAGTAGGATAAACAATGCAAGTACACACTCAAGCTATCTAATTGAATTTATTGCATTAATCTTACGGTTAATTTATTATTTGAGTGGTAATGCATAAATCAATACACACAGATATTAACTCTGGTGTAAGTAGAGATTTATAGACATATAAGGTAAAGGCAGAAGGTATAAATCAGCAAGCAAAGAAGTGAGTGTAAGAACCGGCAAAGCGTGATTCACATTACCGACCGAGTTGGCGTGATAGAGGAAGGAACATCTCTTATAATCATTTTTGCTCTGGCATTGTGATATGATATATACCCTCTTCTATCAGATCGCTTCTTATCATTGTCTGCGGGGTGTTATTACATTACCTCACACACACAGGGTTCGCAGCTTGATGAGAGAAAAAGAGGGGTGGATAGGTTCAGAGACGCTCGGCGAGAGCGGAGTGAAAAGAGGGCTGTAGCTGATTATATTAACAAAGTCACTCTAACGATTTTTTTGTGCGTCCTTCAAACATCAAATAAAATTAACGATATTCGCATCCCAACACCTTCTAAACAGCAACTTGCCGGCAAACTTCGATTTCTTTGTTTGGAAAAGCGAAAAAACTTGTTGATGAGGAGGTGTACGAAGCCTGGCGATTTTGATCACGATAAGCGGCGTTGCCCATTTCAAACTATCAAGATCTTGAGATAGGTTCTAGTTTCTAGAAATTTGAGAAGCCATATCTTTCTATCGAATATCCGATGTCTGCTGTAGATACCTCCATCACACAGGCACCAAATTTAATCGCCCCGCTTTTCACAGCGCAAGCAATTTTAAAAACGAGCCCTGCGAACGGAAGTCGACAATGTTTTTAATTTTATCGAAATTTATTTATTCCGGCCGCCGCCAATCGTGGGAGGAGACCCGACGCGGGATGTTCTCCAAGAAGTCGTTAACATGAACTCCATGTACCACCTGTTGTTAACTTGCTTAACCGCAAAGAGAGTTCGGGTGCGCCCCGACTGCCCTTTACAAACCATATCTTGATCAGTTTATTGGCATGACGAATACAATAAAATATTGTTGCCTTCTTGTAAAGTTGCCTTCAAGTTTTGGTACCGAATAATTATAGAGTATTAACTTAATCTTAACGACTGGCTAACGCTGTTGCTTCACGTACTGGTGATTTGTTGGTGGTCAATTAATTCGCTTCGCGAAATATTGGACGTTCAATTTTTCTAAGGTGACAACCATTGAAATTCATAACATAAAATTATTTCTTTATAAAATCTAATTTTCGTGAGTAAGTTGGGTCGAGTTTTTTTAGACTACTTGAAAATCAATCTAGAATACGACGCTGGTTGGAAGGACAAACCTATTATCTCAATCTTTAACGAAATTATTAGGATAGCTTCCATGTTTTGGGTATTTTTGTAGGTCTTCTGTGTTGAAATATGGTGTAACAGAACACTTCGAGCTTATCATATTTTAAATTAATATATATATATCGTAGACTTGAACTGCGTATATTTGACTACTTAAAAGCCAGCCCACTCAAAATTAAATTGTGTTACAATTATCAGCTTGACAAATAACTGTTTTTAAAGTCTTCCAATACTGAAACGCCTGCAAACTCAGTTTTGTTTTAGAGATGAATTTCTTTATTGAATATAAATATGTAGAAGTTGCCAAAATTGTAAACAGGTTGTTCATCGATTCACGGGCAAGTTGACTAAAGTACAGATTATTCATTTGCTTAGTCCTACTAGCACAAAATATATTAGCCAATTTGCTCAAATATAAAGTCATGGTTTTTTAAATTTTTCGAAACTAACACTTAATCTGTTGTGAACTTAAGTAATTTTGGGCCAAGTTTCTTTTAGACTACTTGAGGAAATATTCACAATACAACACAGATTGGAAAAGGATCAACCTATTATAAAATAGGTACATTTTTTCAATATATGCAGAGGGCATTTTAACGCCTTAACTGTGGTTCAAAGATAAAATGCGGTTGATAATTAGAAGTTTCCAAAATTCTTAGCAGATTGTACATTAAATTATGAGCAAGTTTACGGAAGAACATATTACTCATTAGTAACTCATACTGGAACAGAAAAAGTTGCCTAGCTTGCATAAACATAAAAAAGTCTTAGTTTTGATGGTCTCATATTTTGTGACGCTTAATCTGCAAAACAGGTTAGAGCTATAAGTGCTACTGTAATTTCACTTAAATTAACATGTAGTCATGGCATATGATACTCTAACTAACAATGGAAACTCAATGACAACAAGTTCTAAAATTCTGCTTGTATTTCTAACTCCTATTAGCACCTATGTCGTCCAAACTTATACCTAAGAGTCCTTAAGTTGTATTTACACAGTTGCACCTAGAGTCCAAAGCATTGCATTACAGCCAAGAAAGCAAATAGTAGAGTTAGAGTTTGCAAGACATGAGTCGAATTGGTAATGATGTATTCTAGGTATTGTTCTTTATGTGTCGGATATAAGCGATTCAGTACACGTTTGTACAGAGCCAAAGCGATAGCAAAGCTATCAGTTATGTGCTCCGCCATACAGAATAAGTAGATGGTTCGATTTTATGTGAAATATTAGCGTTAGTGTAGCCGTAACCACTTCTGCGACGCCGATAAGTGCACCTCGATGTTTCTATTCACATCTCTGTTAATCTACGATTCTGTACAAAGCTTTCAAATGGCGATGTTTATCTAGCATCCGGGTCTACATTCCAAACGCAAACCCTTAAAATGTGACGGTAAGTTGTATATAGAAGCTATAAAGCAATTTTTATGTAAATACAAACAAAACTGATTTTTTTAAGTTTTATTTGGAACCTACGCATGAAATATGTATTAAAATTGAATAACACATTGCAGGTTTTATAGTTTTGGGCAGACGAAATGTTTAATTCAATATTTTTGATCAGCTGCCATCGCTGTGTAAAATTTTCTTAAAAATAAATGATTTTTAATCTTTGCATAGATTTTTACATTCTTATATATCATTTAAAGTATAGTACAGGAAAGGTCGTGCGGTTTAGCTTTCTTAAACTAATTTTGACATATTTTGGCTAGATGAGTGTATATGAATATGTGCTCCATACGTGTATTATGACAATCTGTTTATACTTTCTGAACATGTAGGAATACCTTCCGTTATAATTACGCTGAAAAAAAATTGCTATAAATAAGTAATTGTAGAATAGTTAGCAAAGCGGACGAAGGACTTTAATTGCATAAAATTGATATTTTTAAAACAGCAATGAACGTTTTATACTAAAATACTTCGTCAGGTGAATCGAGACACGTCCTAACCTTTTAGATAAACGAAGCAAAATTAAGAAACTTAAATAAAATGCATTATATATATATATATATATATATATATATATATATATATATATATATAATGCATTTTTATTTAAGTTTCTAAATTTTGCTTCGTTTATCTAAAATGAATTTTTGACTATGAATTTTTGAAAGAAAATGAAAAGTTGGGAAGATTGTAAAGCTGGGATACGAAGTTTTGTCGCATCCATAGTATTTCCCAGATCTAATACCCTATTCTTAGTACTTGTCCTTACAATTTTTTTTTAAGAAAAACATAAATTAGTTAATTAAATTACCGTCAAGCATTGCTAGCAGTTTTCCCCTCTAAAGATATTTTACAAACAAAATAGAACTATCCGACAAGGTATGGAAAAGAATTTTGAGTTAATAATTGTGCGTCTCTTTCAAAAATATTTCAGTCGAAAAATCACAAACTACTTTTCTGACAAATAGATAATCAATTAGCTATTTTACATTCCCGTATGCTATACGAAGTATAGTAAAGGGAAGGTATTGGGATCATGAAAAAATTCGACCTAGAGACTTTGAGGGATCTTCACGTTTTGAGTGCCCTTGAATCCATTTTGACCATTTTGGCATGTTGCTGTGTGTGTGTGTGTATGAAAACACGATAGCGGCCAGACCGTATGTGCTGGAGCAATGAAATTTGGTATAAGGCCATTATTGCAAAAAATTAGATCTGTATCAACTTTTGATTCATGTAGTATCCCCGGAAGTAACCGTTGACCTACACAGTTCTGACATTTTTAAAAGTAAAATAGTCTTTAATATTAAGCTATGCAATTGAAATTTCGTGCACATCTTAATTATCACAAAAAACTTGTAGATGCAAATTTTTAACATGATTGGAGCACCAAGTGCTATTTTTGTAATTTTAAAAATTCTAATTTCAGTAGCCTTTGGAATAAAAATTTTTAGAAAAATGTTACAAAAATGTTTAACATGGAAAATATAGCAATAACAAATAGTTCCGTGTAAATTTGAAAACTGGAAGTGGGACTTTACCGTCATAAATTTCATTTTAGTTCCTTTAGTTATGAATTCACATTTTAAAATTCAATCCTTCGCAAAGGGTATATACAAGCATTCCATATTGCAGACTAGTTAAGAGTATATAATTTTTTAAACACAAAGTATTGCTCATTGCAAAAAGGAATATTTAAAATATTCCGAATATATATGTTCTGAAAAACAATTGAATATTCCCTATAAATACATTAATGTGTTGAATATAGACATTAACGTTAGTGTTAATTATGAATATTTAAACGTTTGCTTTTAGTTTTGAAACTCATGTAGTTTTATTATTATTAATGGCAGGTACTTTTATGTCGTACATATATTACGGAAATGTTGAGTTGAGACTCTCCAGACTTTTATTTCGAATCATCTTGACAACGAAATGTTTGAAATAAATAATATCTATAATTATTATTTCACAAAAATATCGCTAATAAAGGCCACTGCACAAGAGACCTTTCCTAAAGACCACACTAAAAACAAGTGAATATCATAACTGTACTATATTGTAGAAAAAATATAAAATACAGCGTAGCTCTGCTTCGCAACGACATTAAAAGAATAATCCTTAAAGATATGACAAAACGTTGGCGCTGCCTATTCCAGTTAAAACCAAAGTCTGCATGGTCTCGTTCATTCTATCACTGACCCAAATCTAGAGGAATAATTTATCTTGATAAGGTGCTTGGATGGTATACATTTTCGCTACAAGCTCGCAGCTTGCGCAAACATCTCGCATACTCTTTTTATTCAACAAATCTTAATGAATCCCTACTGGAATTAAAGACGCCATTTGGTGCTCAGGATACACAACATGTGTACATCCAGCTGGAATTGCCTGATAGATCAGGATGCGGTCGACGGCGACGACGGCGCGACGGAAAAGACGTATTTCAGTAGGTAGGTACGCGCCTCTGAACAAGCACTCGCGTTTTGAATGTAGAGAATAAGGAGGCGATGCAAGATAGGGTGCATGTCTTCAGACAGAATAGTTGGAGATATGTAGATAAGTAAGCAATGAGAACACTGTCCGTGGTGTACTCTTGCGATAAGATGCTCCTCCGACCGCTCCACTCGCAAACTTGGTCCGCTCTTACTAGATAAGCCACATATGAAAACTTGCAGTAATACATAAAGTATGCTCTGTTATCTCTTTGCCTCCTCAGCTCTCTCTGCTGTGCTCTGTGGAGGAGAGCGGGTGAACCAGGGATGCTTCTGCTTGCTGCAGCTATAGAGAAACTAAACTTAAGAGAGATAAAATTTCAACTTTTTATCGGCGACCCGCAATGTTTTGTTTACTGCAAGCCCTGCACTATCTAATCACTGCCCAAGTAACATACTAAATGCTATGTCGGCAAATGGGACCCCTTCGCGTAACCATCGCGAAAAGTCACAAGATGTCTTCAGGCTTAAAATAATACTCATAGCACAACGTAGAGCCTTGTGGAGCACCAAACAGCGAATCGATTCTTCATCTCAAACAAAAGGCCTATATTCCTTTACACACAAACACGCCATTTCACATAGTAGCAGATAGAGATCGCATATTTTCCTTTTAAAACATCAAGAGTCGTTTCTCTAGTCCTCTACGTCTGCTGGTGCTGCTGCATTCACTCAAATTATCTTAAACCAAATCTAAATATATTTTTTAAAATGTGATATGGCGGTATTATTCTTTTGTTCTTTTATGTGTTTAGTTTTTATTTATATCAGATGGTAGATGGAGTTCTGAACGCTACGATACGCGATTTAGAAACAACGACCTCGTACGCCTCCAAAAGCTGAGTAGGCGACAAAAACGACAACAAATGCAATTACAACAAACAATTCATTTAAAATAGAGACAACAAAAGTAAAACATTATTAAAACTAACATTATCCTTCCTGAGCTTAATATTAATATTTCAAAAACGGACATTAATTAACAGGCTTATAATTCCTCCTTAGCCGGTTCATCCTCCTGCAGTTCCAAATCATCATCATCATCGTCTTCTTCAGGCGCATCTTTGGCAGGCTTCATATCTGGTACCGCATATTCAGGACTTTTGGGTCTTCCACGCCTATCATAATGCTTCAATTCATCTGTAGCATGCTTAGCGATGAATTTTACCAAGCTTCGCAAATCTCGCTCGCCCTCGTACTTGTAAAATTTATCTGGGTCGTTCTTCGGTACCCAAAAAATAGTAGGAAAGTCTTGGAAGTCGTATTTCGAGGGAAAATCATTTGCTAAGGGATCTGCCTTAACTATTTCCACCTCTCCATTTATTATTTCAGCTAGTTTTTCGTACACAGGCGCAAAGTTCTTACAAGTTTGGCACCAAGGGGCGTAGAACTCCAACATAACATCCTTTTCATTGGACATGACTATGTCTTTGAAAGTTTTCGCTACGGCCACCTTGACGGGTTTATCGTTTGTTTCTGGCACAGGCTCAGACTTTAGAAAAACTTCCACTTGTCCCGCAAGGTAATTTTCTAGAAACGTAGTTAACGCCTCTGGGGAAAACTCTTCTTCCATGAAAAACTTTTCAAATTTTGGTGTTCTAATTACAATTCGAGGTTTCTTAAACTTTTGTGCAGTTACTTTAATTCCCAAATCTCTAAGTTCATAATCGAAATCATACATTGAGCCTATTGCAAAAGTGAAATGATGCTTGTAGTCGACAGCAACTTTCAGGATTCTGTTCCTCCAATAATTGGTGCCCTTAGGATCCCTTATGTAATCTACCGCATAATAAGCCACCACCAAGGGAGTCTTGAAGTCGTCTTTATTTTCATATGTGCGAAAACCTACTAACCCGTGGTAGTTTTTCAAGACGAAATTTTCTAAACTCTCCACAGTTGCATCCTTATCGTCGAAAGGCAATTGAGTTTCTTCAAATTTAGTGCGCATGATTACAGGACGAATCACATTTATTCCTAAGCTAATTCCATTGCTGACTAAGATATCTTCATCGTTGCAGTATCCAAAAATAAACCTATGTCTCAACTTATCCGCTACTACATTGAAAATCGGTTGCAATGGATCATCTTTGGCGAAGGCTCCAAAAACTACGGGATTGTATACGTTATTTGTAAAATTTTCGATCGCTTCCAATGATTTCAATTGTTTAAAATTGGGTGCGGTGTGGAGTCTCATAAATTCGAGTAGTCCAGTCGCATCCCTGTCTCCTTCGAATGCTTTATTGAAGATTCCATTACGAAATAGTTTCAAAGTTGGATACCCCGTAACCTCGTACTTCTTACAAGTTTCTTTCCCGCTATCCGTGCAGTCTACTTGGACTAGCATTTGCTTCGGGGCTGATCTCCGGATAGATTTATAAGCCAGCTCAAATTCTGGCTTCACCTGTTGGCAGTGGCCGCACCATGGGGCGTAAAACAAAACCAAGGCGGCTTCATGGTTGGGCATCAATGTGTCAAAATTTTCGTCTGTGTACTGAGGAACAGTATTCTGAGCTCTTATCGCGGTTCCAGCGAAGAAAACCAACAGTATTACTACTTTTAACATCTTACTTTCGAAATTGTCAAGAAAGCGTCACTTGTGGCTCGCTTTATTGAAACGTTGGTGTTTTGTTTTCCTAGACCATGGCGATTGAAATTTGTTACTTCATTAAGTAGATCTGAATGGATGCACTGTGATTCAAATGAGCTAAGTAGCTATCTATGGATACACTATGATTCAAATCAAGCATTTATAAGAGCGAAACTCACACTTTTTAGTAAAAGCGAGATACATGAAAATCATCATAGAAGATTCAAAAGTAAGTCAATACTTAGCTGCTTAAATGCACCCTCAGAATTTCTCGTGTACTTCGCCCATGAGTTGCGTTTGCAATCCAACAATCCACTCAATTCATCGTCTTTCAACTTTCTCAGTGGTTTTGTGTCTCACATCACAACCGCCACTTTTGAATTTTTTAAACCACTTTTATTGCGACTTCTCAAAACATTACTCAACGACAATTCGATCGATTCTCTACTAGTTGTTTCACGTGGTAATCAAAGCTCGCAAATTTCAGCCACAAAATTTGATAAAAATGTTCTAAAATACATATTGTTGTGTGAAAGTCGCATTGTTTTGACTTGTGTTAACAAATGCAAACACAAGAAAAAGGCGGCATAATGCATTTTGACAGTCACTACTTTGTTAAATTTGGCAAATTGTGAATAAACCCGCAGGAGTACATTCTTTGGAAACAAGAATTTCTACTGCGAAATTTATTTATAACATTTTACTGGCTTATTTTCTATGCTGAAGAGATATTTAATATTGTCTGCAAAATAAATAAATATACAAACCATTGGTAATTTCGTTCTTCAATGTTCAATCATGTGTTTTTACAAAATGCTTTAAAATCTCACAAAACTGCTCTAAAAACTACCATAAATGAACATAATTTAAACAGGTTTTTACACTTCTTGTTTGTACTTACAATTGAAGGTTTTTTAATGTTTCATTTGGACTATATCAACAAGACTCGTTTTCGCACCACTCCTACTGCCCGTGCAGAAAATAAAAGATGATATAATAATTAAACTTGGGTGCTTATTTCATATATATAAAGTCTATTTCCAATTAGAGCTCACATCCAATTTCATTTTTTGAGGTGCCTCTGGTCGGTGGTATAAATGAACATTTCCTTTGTAAGACTAGAAAAAATCTATGCGGGGTGAGATGAAACCGTTATAAATTATAAATATTTACAATCAAATAATACTTTCAAGTACGTGTGTGTGTGTTATTGTCGGTTTTATTTACAACCATTGGCTAGCTTAAAAATCGTTAAAATAAACGAAGTCTATCTGAGAGATAAAACTATTTGTCTTAAGTTACGCCCATCTGATAGTACATTCATATTAAGTAAACTTGCGGAAAACTGATAATATAAGAGTTTGTTTAATCTCTATTGAAAGCTCCAACCAAATATGATACTTGATATTAATCTTTTATATTGCTTCCAAGAAATCCTTATGTCTATTAGATAATACAGTTTTTAGTTAGAAGTATTTTTCCGGTTGTGCAACCATAATTTATTTGTTGATATATAAGCATGCCGCAATATAAAACGGTTTCATTGTGTTCACTCTAATTAGGGTTCAGATTTCCAATATTCTGTCTATATGCTCTTTAAACACGCGTGCATCATTTGAAAACATGTGAAAAACGAAAAGAAAAAAAGTCCCACATTAGCCTGTTCTGTTTTATATTTATTAATGGCCATGGTACGAAGTGAACCCGGCTGAAAAATGCCCGATAGTATGCAGTTACATGTTCGTATCAGCTCTAATCAAAAACTGCACATGGCTGCACTCAGCTCTCTATCAAGATCGTGACCCACCCGCTTCGCTAACAATTTATCTAAATTTTGGTTACTTCCAGTTCCCATCGCATTTACGTTAATCCAAATCCAAACTGAAAAATCATTTGCTTTATACACATCCATGCATGTTATCGTTACGAATGACGCAATTAAATTGCATCTCAGAACATTCGTATGAAAGTTGATAAGGCTTCCTGAAAATAACATAACGGAATGCATAAAAGTTAATATATTCACATTAGCATTGCTAAAATAGCTAACAACAAATAATATTGTGGTTTATATATTCCAAATCATATTCCAAGCAGCCCGAAACCCACAAAGATAGTCCAAAACGCGATAAGAGAGGAACAGATAAAAACTTTTAGAACGTTCCAGATAAGATTATTTACAATATGAAAAATAATCAGAATTCTACAACGGAATAACCAAATAGTTTAAAACCGCGATGATTGTGGTGATTTCGCGCTAAAATATGACTCGCTAATCGGGGAATTTATTTTTATATACTTCGATTTAACTTAATTATTTATTACATAAAAATCGTTGTTTTTTGAAAGTCTGTAAGTTATCTCCTTAATCACGAGGTCGGGTAAAGTTTTGGAAGGATATGTGGGCCAAAGCGGGCAAAAGGCAAAGCAGGGTAGGGCAGACGGCGGGCAGGCGTCGTATATACGGGTCTGTACAGTGTCCGATAGCGTTAAAGATACGACCTGGAAGTAGGAAACGAGACATACGTAGATAAGAAAGTAATATGGCGGCTGCTAGGTTGCGATAAGGTGCGATATGGCCTGCACTCCTGCACCACTATAATCTAAACGTGCGGAAAACTCGCACAACGTACTTAATGTTATATTCATGAGACTTCTTGCGTTTTGTTTTGAATTCAAAACCCATGCAGGACGTAACTCACCTACAGAAAGACCGCTCTTTACTTTGCTCCTCTTTACGATTGTTTCATATGCGAAATTAATTCCCTTTTGCTATGCCTTCCTTTGCTTTACCTTGCTTCCTTCACTTCCCCTTGTCTCCTTTGCCGCCCCTTTCGCGGCCTCGATCCCTGCATTACCTCGACTTGTTTCGATATATGACCAAAGAATACTTGCATGTGCATTTGAATTTAAAATTTTCTATATACGGCGCAGATGTACGCCATTACCGTATCCAGCGAAATTCCTCTTGAAAAAATCGTAGGAATATTGTTATCAATTTGATCGTTTCGCTGCACTTACACAATGAGAGACGAAACGTGTCAATTGAGTTTTTTAAACGGCCGAAAAAAGCCTCAATCTCCTTTCAGGGAGTCACTTAACCGTTCAAGACAATTGAAATGTATGTTCAATCTACCTTTTCCAGTGAACGATTCCGGGTTGTTTTGATTATGTCATTAATTTTGATGAGCGATAAGTCACATTTTTGCTCTCACCGTGGAGAGGAGCCCTCCACTTTGCACTCTTGCATTTTATTGCCGATATCATTTCGGCTCTGAGCACGCCTGAGAAACATCGATTACAGTATTTATGGCTTATTCTTCGCCTTATTATTTCGCTAATGCAATTTTAGATCGAATCTAAATTGTCACGGAATTGTTTAATAATATGTCGTGGTGTGTGACTATAACAGGAAATTTTATTAACAATTACATTTTTAATTCAGTATATAAAAGCCTTACTTCAAAACGGTCACTATAAAAGTATTCACATTATCTACGGAATATTGATTATTAGCAATTGCTCGCAGCGTCGCCTGCGAAAACTTCAGTGTATGCATATGTATTTTTTTGCTATTTTTACATTTCGAATTGCGCTAGTCATTTTATCGTTATTGGTGATGCAATTTCTTTCTCAGTAAATGTATCTCAATGCCACAATAAATGATTTTTTAACTTATTATCAGTTGCGCCAAAGATTCATTGTGAATAATGGTTTACATTTATAAATCTGCAACTCGATACAGTCATTCTCTGAAAATGAACAACTTATGCCAATCTCTTCCCGCTATACTCTAGCCCTCAAACTTTTGAATGTAAGAATTTTAAATTAAAATGTATTTACCCGTTCGGTAAATAATGTACTGACGAGCCAAAATTACTGATTATTTTGATTAAAGTCATGATTATCTCTATCATTGCTTCTTGTGAACTATAATACGTTAGTTAGTGGCGTGAACTCAATCGTCTCATGTACAAATACTGAGAGTTTACCATAGTCTGTAGACTTTCTGACTACTACTTGTTATTCTTACCATTTCATGGCACTGCGCCCTATTCCTTTTTTTGACAAAATACTTTTTCTATGAAAAAATACCCTCTAAATCAGGAACAAATGATAAATATAGCGTAATGTGCACAACATAAAAATACCGTGTTTTAGTATTGAGTTGTTCGCAATGTTCGTTCGGTTTTTTAAAGAAATTGATTTACAATTTTTTTACAAAAAATTTTTTAACAAAACAACTGTGTAATATCCTCCTTTTTCTATTACCTCTTCCCACTTCTCTGGCAGCTTTTTAATTACTCTGTTATAAAACTCGCGAGTTTTTCTGAAAAAAAGTGCTGAACGACTTCCTCGTGGTTTCGGAACTTCAGAACTCTTCAATGTTTTCTCAGACTGGGCAACAGGTAATAGTCGGAAGAGGCAAGGTCTGGGGAGTACAGTGGATGTGGTAAAATTTGTTCGTAAGGCTGTGCGAGGGCGCGATTAATGAGCCTGGTCGGTTTTTCTTCTAATGCTACCTTCAATCTATCCAACTCTGCGATATAATAGTCCGCATTAAAGGTTTGATTTGTAGGGAGAAGCTGGAAAAAGTTTGCTCCTTTGATATCCCACCATATCGACAACATTACCTTCCTGAGGTGAAGGACCTCTTTAAAGGTGGATTGAGGGGGTTTATTAGGATTTCCCCATGATCTTTACGCGTCACATTGCTGTAATCAATTTACTTTTCATTCGATATGATGAAGTTCTTAAACAATGGTTTCTTATTATTCCTGATCCTTAGATTATCGCAGATGTCAACACGATTCAGGTGGTTGGCCTCATTGAGAGAGAGTGAGGCACCTACACATCGAGTTTACTCACAAATCCGAGCTCTTTTATAACCCCGTGAACGGTTGACACTGACTTCTGGATACTTTCAGCTATTTTACTAACTTTTAGGCGGGGAAATGATAACTAAGTCTCTCACTTTCTCTGAAACAGTTTCTTTTGACCGTCCTGATCTGGAAGCATCAGTCACTAAAAAAGCGCCAGTAGAATATCTTTTAATTCATTTCTGGCAAGTTCCTTCATTTGGTCAGTTTTCTTTATAAACAGAGTTTATTTTCTACCGGCTTCAGCAGCCGTTTTACCTTTTCGGAAATATAACAGCACTTTTTTTAACTTTATAACCACTAATGCCGACAACAAGAACACAAGTAAACAAGTTAATACTTCAGGAAGAGGTGGGAGGAAATTGCGATAGTGTTTGAAGAGAATCTACATCACGAGAAGTGACGACAGAAAAACTAACGAATTAAGTAAACGAACTTTCCGAACAACCCAATACATTGCTTAAGGCAAGTAGTAGAGTAATATAATGTATGCACAATGTTTAATATGAACATTTGTTAGTAGTAACATGCATTTGATACAACTCAAACAAGCCCTCACAAAAAATAAAATATGAGATCATTATTTATACACTGGTGTCCAATAGATGAAGTACCTGGAAGAGAGACAAATTCAACAAAAAACGCCAAAATTTACAGAGTTTGATCGATAAAATGCTGATCTGCTTTTTGGGATGCACGTGGCGTTTTATTGATTGGTTATGTTGGTTAGTTGAATAGTCAACATGTCATCATCAAAATTTTGTGTCCGTATGTAAAAAAGATATTGGTCCAATATTTCAATGAACTATGCTATTTATTCATAAAAATGATGTTGAAGTTTCTTATATTACGAATGAATTTCCACCCGAGAAGATTATTTTGACGTAGAAAACTGATTTCATGTGCAAAATGTTCACATTGGTACGCTGTGTACTTTGCTTATAGCATTTCTGGAGTTTAGATAAAGTAGTTTACTTATATTACTACACTGAGCATATCAGTATCACTTTCAAGAACCAGAAATGTCATTCATTCATTGTTAGTTTCGAGATATTACTCTGAAATAGCTACGTATTTCAAGTAATAGATTCTGTCCCTAATTTGGAGAAGAAATTCAGAAAACTAGTCAAACATTTTATAAATGAATCGTTATGTTCTTTCACGAGCAAAGTTTTTCCACTTCATCAGCTCAGACCCTCTTAGTTACAACAGGCAAAATGTACAGAAAGTCTTTAACAATTGCAGCACTTACTTACTTAAAATCTTAACTTTAAGAATCAACGACTCAGGACGAATTTCTGAAAAATATCCTGTTAGTAGAATCAAAATCAAAAGCTCAAGATGAAACATACAAAATACTGCGATTCAAAATTTAAGGATTCTACAATCCAGGCTGCGGAAGTAAAGCCTCAATGTTCTTAAGCAGGAAATGCACATTTGTTACATTCAAATTGCCTATTTAAATTATTGTGTCCAAAAATACAAAATTATAACGGAAATTTAGTAAATATCGCATACTTATGCCTCTTTAAGCCTTAAAATTGGAGCAACTCTAAAAAAATATTTTACAAAATGTTGCATCAAACGTGTTGAAACCTTCATAGTAATATTAAGCTACACGTTTCGTAAGAAACATGAAAGGGCTACTTCGGTTTTTAAAGAGTTCATGTCATAGTTGATATCCTTCTTGAAGGAAAGCAAAATAATACTATCACCATATTAAATGTGTTATAATTTTCGAATTCCTATTCATAATATACCTACCAGCTTAGAGAATCACTCATAATTTCAATGATGTTCTTCTCTGGTTTTCTATTGGACTGATAATTTTTGCAACAAACATACTAGAATGAGAATTCGAACGAAGATTCTTTATTCGCTATCCACACTCCAAAACAAAGCGCTGAAGAAATGTGCCTGTCTTTGATTCAGCGTTTTGAGCTTGGCTTTGATGAACCTGTCGGTTAGGACAATTTCTTATTTAGACATATTGAAGCGTAACACAAACTTTTCTGTAACATTAATTTCATATAATACGCAATATTC
Organism: Helochares maculicollis; assembly: GCA_033557835.1. Lineage (NCBI taxonomy): Eukaryota > Metazoa > Arthropoda > Insecta > Coleoptera > Hydrophilidae > Helochares > Helochares maculicollis. The sequence continues at coordinate 28,779 of JAWQRO010000459.1, forward strand.
TTACTATTTATACACAAATAATTACATGTTTGTATACTATATGTAATTACACTATGCATAACATAATTTCTATACTTTATTCAATTGAATTTTGTATTGTTCCAGGTAAGCGCTCTGTGTATTCATACCGATACTCCATCCGTAAGTATTATCAGCACACAGAAATTTATGAAGTCTATAACCTCATAAACATAAGTAAATATTTTATAACATAATAACAATGCCCGAGTATAGAGAAAATGGAAACATAAGAAGCTATAAAATAGCCGAACGTGTTCATTTAAGCATTTGCAAAGGTGTTTTTAGCAAAAATAATTGCAGGTTGCACATAACCGCAACTTATCGGGTCTCTAGCCTGAAGCCAGACTCCCACAAACGTGTACCATACAACCTACAACTGATAACGAACGCGTTTTTTAGAGTTGGCCATGGAATGCTAAGCACTCTTGATTTATGGTTATTTGTATTCCCTACGGTACCTACATTTATGTAATGATTTTGATATATTGATTGCCTATACTTACCGTACCTTAATGATAACTTTACTCCATCTGATAACAAGGATGAGCGACGCAGCTACATTAAATCCTTGTTTATAAGGTGTAAAGTCAACATTTACCTTAATTTCGTGGTCACTGAGCAAAGCAAGGGGAAGCCTTGAAGTGGTCGCCCGTTGATAAGCGAAGGAGAAAGAGGTAGGGCCCCCTAAGATCACATACAGAGATAGGGGAAAGAGAGCAAGGTGGCCTAATTAAGAAGAAGATGTGGCGGAGCGAGATAAGTGAGGCAAGTGAGAGACTATCTGGAGAGATAGGAGCATCAGTTGGTGGACTGACAGGTTCCAGACGATGCTCATTACACAGTGGCAAGCTTATCACTAGTTCGAGCGGGCTCCTGCCAATCAAAACCTACCAATGTTTATGTATAATTGATTTGTCTGATTGAATTCAATCGCGTCGCTCCATTATTTTTTTTTTCGTTTCGATTTTCAATTTTAATAAGATGATATTAAATTGGGGACGACTTCTTGGAATATACTATGAAATTATAGAGTACAACCTATTGCAATCATTGTTTTAGCCTCATATCATGCACATCAGTTAATGTCAACCAGTTAATGTAAGCAACAACGGCCGGCCATGTTTCACAACAGGGGTTGTATATAAATGGAAATTTTCCAACGTCTATTTCTCATTTCAACATTTACAAATTGCAAAGATTTTTTATTTTATTTAATTACATGAATTTAACATGCCTTTCTGAGCTTTACAGTTGTGAAAAACTTATTGAATAGCGCTGCACCACATTTTTTACGAAAAACAAAAATACTTGAGTCCAAAATGCAATTTAAGTTCAAAATGCGATTTGAGATCAAAATGCAATTTTCGATTGAGCCAAATTATTTTGTCTTAGCGGCATTTTATGTAAATCAAGCAAAAATGTGGTTATGACAAGATAATTGATGGTTTAAGAATTGTGGTGAAATGAATTTTAAGAGCTAATTGTTAGATTATAAATATAAAAACTCAAGCTAGAACTGCAAGCTGGGAATCTATTGACTGAATTAATAAATCCGGCTCGCTCTGATAAATTTCTGCAGTAAAAATAATAATTAAGAAAATGCATTTTTAAGTACCAGTTAGTACATAATATTGCAAGGTAATTAAGTTACTTATTAAAAAATAAACAATTCATTTCAGAGCATTTATTTTTACATTCTTGTATACCCTATCAAGTAGTTAGGAAAATTGCGATCATGAAAAAGTCGACCTCCAGGTTTTAATCGATTTTCATGTACTGAGGGTCTCTGAATCGGTATCCATTTTTTGGATTAGTAAGACCATTATTAGTACATAACGTATCCAATTTTCACTTTGCTAAAGCTACGATAAAGATATCGAGATGAAATTTTCTACACACCTTAAAAATATTTTTATATACAAAATTATTGTTTGAACGGAACATTAAATATGTTTTACTTTGGAAAGGATTCAGTAAAAAAATTTGCATTTGTTCTACAATTGTAATTATGCCACAACGCTTACGTTTACGATTTTGTTCAGGTTTTGGAATCGGGTGGTTGTATTTCTTTCAATTTCAAATAATACATGTTGTAGAAAAGCATACGTAAAAAATCGAAGAATCTTTGCTTACTCGGGAGTCGCTCGCTTCGCTGGCTCATCCTCGAAAGTGAGAATTCACAAAGGTATAAATAAAATATATTTGCAGCAGGCAATAAAATCGCGAACCAACGGATTTATACCTGTATGTGTTTCGTTTTATTCGTGCCTCATATTACGAATGTCATCAACATTTCTAAATCTAACTTGTTATAGAGATATCATATCCTTTTTAATTATTCAACTTATCAAGATTTTACGACTATAATAATAGTAAAATTTAAGAAAAGCCAAAGGGCCTACAAAGAACACTCTATATTTGCACATGTCGAGCTTCAGAAACCGATTAATCTATGAGAACAACTTAGAATTGTATTATCTAATCTTCGACAGTCGCAGTCGAGTCGGCGGTGGTGCTTTGTCGGTGCAATGTCATCCCTATAGACTAGATAGAGTAGACCAACTCACACTTCAGCCTGCATTACCAATGACGCGATTTTGCGATGGTAAAGTGCTTTTCAGTTATTACTAGACGTCTATGAATGCATTACTCCCTTTGCTCTGTTTCCTTCTCTTTCCTTCTTCTCCATTCCAGTTGCCTTTCGTGCGCTCCCTGCGGCCCTTTACTCTCTCTGTCGTTATCCCGATACCTATTCTCAATCTTCCAGATGCAGCACGCGATAACGTCTGGAAATTCGTAAGCTAGCTCATTTGCTTAACAAAGCAAAAACCAATATTGTCTACTGGCTGCAGAATTATTATTTATTAATTCACTCGCCTGTTCTTGCTTTTCTCTACCGAAATAACAATTCCACAATAAGATCCAATAAAAACATATATTATCTAAACGTTATTTTGATTGGAATTTAAGTCACGTTAATTGTACAGTATCTAGAAAACGTATTTAATATACAAATTAAATTTACATAAAATTTAGCAGTTTTCATGCAACATTCTTATATTTAGCGGCGAAAATATTTGTAACCTGTTTTATTTGCAACAGAAAACTGTTTACGTTAGGTACTAAAATCAAAATAAAATTTTATATTTTATGCTGCATATCGATGGTCTAATATCAGTTAAAACTGCTGATATCGTCGAATGAGATTTATTGTTTGAAACCTAAAAATGACAATTGTTATCATCTCTTGTGAAATTTTGATTTTTATAGATAATAAACCATTTGCATTAAAAATCGATGCAGGCAACTCCAAAGTAGCATCCACAAACAAATTCTAAGCACAAAATGTATGTAAATCTCTGAAATTAAAAAGAAATCGGTGGATGGAATTGCTTGTTCGGCCTTGGGGGTCGATGCAATGTCGTCGTAGCGTCGGTTCGTATCCGAACGAGCTGGTGCTGTAAAACTTTTGATTCGTTATCTATCTAGAATTTTCTGCTTCGGGACAGGGCTACACACCCCAATACAGATAGTAATCGGGTTGGCACGGCCTTATCGCGCGCATTATAAAGCCTGAAAAACCTTTTTGAATGTATATGTGTGCTGGTGGCTGCCTACCATAAGCTGATAAACCTTTATATTCATTAAATTTATTTTTTTTATATAATTAATGATTGAGTGTCCTTTTAGGTGTGTCCGTATATTCAGGTTAATCGGGGTGATCAAATAGTAATATTTGATGATCGCTAATTGGAAGGGTGGTTACCGCTGTGGAACGTACAGGCACAGACAGACTTAGCTACCAGATATCTCTTGCTTGTAGAAATTTGTGCTGGCATTATTTCAGCTGTCAGAACTCAACCACGCAATTTCAGTTGTCGCGGATTCGTTACAAGAAGTAGTTGCTTTATTAAAAGCGTTGTTTAAGTTATACTATATAACCCAATAATCTTGCGAATTGTTTACATGTAGGTAAGTTTAGATTTACGGCGAAATGCATTTGTCACCGCAGATATCATATCCCAGGGTATTAACAGTTTTTCATGACTATCATAATACCGCAAATTCGTTTATCAAATTAAACTATATAATATTTTATTGAGTTTTTCGTCCTTATGTATGGGATATGCGGAAAGTGTGCCAACATAGGTGGCAAATTGTTGTCACATTTTTTCTGTTTTACAGAACCTTCATTCACGGTTTAGTATAGCTGTAGCGGAATTTTAGAGATTCAGAGTCAAGAATTGTATGGTTGTGAGCTGGTTAATAAAAATCGTTGGCTTCAAAAATCTCAGAGATTTTACTTGCTGAATTAGGGGCAGCTCGACTAGGAAATAGCTTCATGTGATGTGTAGCAATTGCCCTCTTTAAATCCTGTGTTAATCATAGTTTCCATTTGCGCCACAAAAAATTGGTTTATGTTACTTTAATACTGTTCGCCATTGACTTTGCTCAACAGGCAACGTATTCAACCAATAACTGTTTAATGGCGCCCTCTGCCCAAAAAGTATACAAAAAACGGGTTTTGGATGCTTTTTCTTTACATGAAGAACATCAAAATAGATATTTATTGAGAACCTCGTTTTTCATACAACCGAATTAACTTCGCTTTATACACTAATCAATAGTCTAGCATCAGCAATTACTCAATTTTCTTAATTATTCTCCGCAATTAATATACTAAAAACGTTTTCACTATAAAAAAATGATTTAATTTTCGTTTATCTCCGTTGTTAGAAATTTTGTATAACTGGGAATGCTGTGTCAGCTGCTTTATAAGAATGACTTTATTGCTCACCTCTTACTTAACACTGCAGAAATTGACTTTTTCACTACGTAAGGTGTCCTTTATCGAGACTTGCATGTAGTCGTTTCTTAGAGTCCAAATATTGAAGAAAAGCACAATAAATAATAGATCTGCAACTCTTTATGTTTTAGACTTTGTTATAAAAAGTATTGTGAAATTTAATTGTGAGGTACACTTTTGGTATAATCACTTCCTAACATCTCTCGAAATAAAATTCTTAGAAACCAAAAACTTTGTTAAAATATAACAATTTTTATTTTTCAATATAAAATATTAATACAATAATTCTCTTTTGAATCTAATTGTGACATCTCCTGTTCTTCAATCTTTAAGAGTTTGTGATGAAGCGAATACTAATTATACATACTTATAAATCTGCTTTTAACTATATATATCTTTGTTTCTCGGTGCGAAGTTTGTGCTAAAGCATATTGCGAGTTTTAACTGCATGGTTAATATCAGCAGGCTTCCTATTATTCTACTATGAGGTTATATTACCCTGTCATACGTTAATACTCGCTTTTTTTCGATTTACATTTTTGTCAATGGAGGACTTTTAGACAGAATTTTTCAAAAAGTTTTTCGCTAATATCAACATCATCATTACTTTAAGGATCAATTACTAACTCTATACTCTAATGAACCTACTTTCAGCTATTTAAGTTTGTTTTTTAGTTTGGTGTCTATTACTCTTCAGTCATTGAGAGATTTTGATAGAGCGTATTACGAACTTTAGATGCATAGTTAATAAACATTTTCAGATTCTCGTATGTTGAGGCTACAATAGAGTTCAACTAAAGGGGCTACACTGTTGAAATTATCATCATCAAACATCTGCAAACTCATCCCAGAAACAAATCACCTAGAACTCAAAAATGTCTCATACTTTAATACAATTCTTACGGCGATCAACTAATAATACTATACTCTTATAGATCTACTTACAATCAATCTAATTCTTCAGTCTTAGGCTCTTGTGATAGAGTCTGTAGTGAACTTTGAGGACACTTTAGTCCTATATATATTTTTTTAATCTATTATTACATTTATGATGATATTTGTGTAAATCGGTGTCACATCTACAGATATAATTTTATGTAGTTTATGCACTATTATTATATTGTTGAGTTTGTCTAGAAATCTGAATCTTTTTTATTTAGCATCTTGAAAATTATTCATGAATGGTATTTTGATAATTTTTCATTGAGGCGGTGATCGATTATCATTAATTTTTTTCTATGTCTTTTACATAATTTTTCTGTATCCATGTTATGACGGTTTTTCAGTTTCTTTCTATATATTTTGCTATTTTCTATTTTTGTGATCGATATGTCAAGGTTTTCTAATTTTAATTTTTTGTTCTAGTTTGGATATTTTATAAGCTCTACATCATTTGATATTGTATGTTTGTTGTACTAGCCTATGCATCGGCGATGTCGATGCTTCTATCGCGTAAAATGTATTCAGTTGATTATTATTCGATGCAAAGTTAAATTTTGTTCATACAGGTGATCAGTCTATTGTTTTATGTTGTTCTTATTGAATATTTAGTTAACTAATACTATTTTGTAGACCAATCCGGAATTTATACAGTATTTCTACAATTTACCCTTTATTTAAATTACTTGGTGACCTAATATTTTTTGTAGTTTCAATATCTTACATATAATGGCTATTATAAGTGTAATTCACTTTTAGAATGTATATCGCAATTTTGTAATTTGGTGGTTCATTTCAATTTCCAGATATTTCCTTACAAAATTTGAATTACAGTTATTGGTCTTGAAATTTAGCACATGTTATTCAATCCTCTTTGCTAATATTGCATCAAAAACCTTGCCTATTTAGTTAATACCATAATACTCAAGTATCGTCTTAATATTCTGCTGATTGAGACATGTAGGCGCTCAGAGTAATTTCCAATGGTCTAATAATACTATTAATAATAGCCGGGCCGAAATTGGAAGCGCACTGATATCGTTCGATTGTTCTTAGTCAAATGCTAATCCTTTCATATCCGCTAAAAAAAACACGCGCTTTTGGTGATGGAAGTTTCTGACAGGACGTGAGGAAAAGGGAAATTCACTAACGAGAGCGGGAAGGAGAATGTTAGTTTTAGGGTTTTTTCGCGTTGGCTATCCGCATAGGAGAATATGAAGAACGATTCTCATTAGCCGGAGATAGGAGATATAAACTATGAATGCATTTTCAGTGAGGATTAATCCGACAAAAAACGTTATCATTATTGGCGCTTGGTGGTGCGGAGGTTGGCGGTGGCAACCGCTTATTATATAAGAAGGGACGTCGAGGCATGGAGCCAGGTGATTAGTAACTTCCCTGGGAAAGAGAGAGGAGAGTAATGATTGAGTTCTATCGAGATATGTGCGACAGAATAAACTATACCCGCGTTATCTCGACTGCCAGCGTCGCCCGGGCCTTTTAATCATCCCTTAACACATTTCTCACCTTATCTCCTGGAACCTTTAAAAAAGTTTCGCTGGAAAACTCGATAGCGCATAAAATGTCTGCAGATGACAGAGGTGTGCCCGCCACCAACCAAACGCCCGCCGCCCGCCCGCCAGCCCGATTTAATGCGGATAGAATTCCTCCGATCAATTTTAGATTCCAAACGATTTATAACTTCCTCTTATACAGCTCCGGATGGTGATAACATCTATCGATCACGGAACATTAGCATAAGACATTGATTTATAATTATCCTCTGCGCGAAATTGACACTTCATTCTCTCTCATCTCCACACCACCAACGACGGCACACTCTTGAGCCAGCCCATTGCCGACGGACAACACCGCCTCTTGTACTTCTTCTTCTACTTCTCCTCCTTCACCTCCTCCTCCTCTTCATCGGACTGTCTTCGCTGAGCGAGTGAGACTGGTGTTAGCTGGCGACGACCTCGTTTAACTAATTTTCAACTGATCAAGTCTAAATTGGCTTCGATTTGTTAAAAGAGTAATTCCGTAAGAGTTCTTGTTTTATAACAACCTGTAAGTACTCGTTCATCAATTCGATACCTATAGGTGGAGTTTCTGGAAGATAAATACGACGCGCTGAAGTAATCTGAAATCTACAACCCAGAAGGCTATTTCCCAACTAATTAGAAGAACGCTATGAAAGTATTTGGCAATCAAGTCGATTGTAATCAAGTTCTGCGTTTTAAATTTTTTCAAATTTATTGAAATAAATTTGCTAGAAGATATTGTCTTAGATAGCTGTGAAAGTCCACAGAAAAACGAAGGCACGTTGTAAAAATTGCAATTTTCATTTTCTATTACAGATATAAATTGTCTTGCTAAAAAGGGGATTTGTTAAAATGCATTCAGTGCCCGAGTGATACGATGCTTTTTTAATAAAAAGGAGTGGAGGTTTGAAATAAACTAATTCTTTACGCTAGTGGGTGAACGATTCAGCAGCCACAGGAGGATGTGGAATGATTCGTCATAGCATCGGCATCACAAGCGTCCGAAGCACCGAAGCGCCGGTACACTAATAAACATTTCTGCTCATAACTGATAACAGAGCATTGATGAATATAAATAAGGCAGTCCGCTTATCTTGGAAGTACATAGCGCGCGGCCGCGCGGGCGAGGCGAGCCAAGGATATTTAGATATTCTAATAGTGGCGGCGCTGCCTGATAACATGTATGCTAGTGCTGGTCGGGCGCGATAAGCGTCACGACGGAGAGGTCTGCCGCTGATAAAGACGCTCTGCCGAGCTGTTCTGTTTCTCCAAAGCGATAACAGCGATATCGGCCCGCGCACCAGAAATAATAAGGCAGCCAAGAGAATAAACGCGCCAACCCAACAGACCGACACCTCCTCCCCGATGCCACTCCTCGACCCCTTTGAACACCCTACTTTGTTCACTTCACTCACGGTTGGCGATAGTTGGGGATGAATATTAAAATCTTAGGTAATATTTTATCCTATGAAATCTTAGTTGATTATATGTTCCAAAGTTTATGGGAAATTTGGCGCGTTTCCTCATATTGTGGATTTTGCTGTTCGTACTAAAATATGCATACCTCCTTTATTTTAAGAAACAAATACGATTTCTACTATTACAAATTTTCGTGCTATATTCACACAAAAGGTTCACAATATTACGAAAACTACTAGATTTTCATACAGCTATGATATTATTAAATTTATTCATAACTCAATCTTATCAAAAGTCATTGCCATATCGATATATAAGTGCTCTCAATATAAAACTATGTCCACAGCTATTTGTTAAACTTGAAGAGCGGAATCAACTGATGCCTTTATGCCTTTTGCGTTTTTTCGTGAAAATACCAAATTGGCCAACAGTGAACTAAATTTTTAAACATTAAAGAAGCTACAAATATCTTCCGATAAATACGGTATAAATTATTCGATTTCAACCATGTGTACTATTAGATGAACAGGGAGAAAATGTACTAAACGTTTGTCGAAATGAAAATACTAGAAGAATTAAATCGAGTAACAAGGATGTTATTGGAAGGGATTTATTTCAGAAAATTTTGTTGCAAGGAAGAAGCGGCAAGAAGGAGATAAAAACCATTCCCTAGTAAAGAACATCAAGCATTGGCCTTTGCAGATGATCTAAACCTGAAAGCCTATAATTTTCATCACTTCAGACTACTATTTTTTCATCTTTTAAATTTGTCAATATCTTCTGTTTAAAGGATCTGCGTTTTTGACACAAAATTCAAAACCGGTAGACTATGTTTTTAATTTTAAAGGAGAATTTGAATTTTTTCATTTGTAGCACTAACTATGGGTAAAATACAGATACCTTTTCTAAAATACTCATCACACCATTAGAAAGAATAAGCAAAACATTTTTTCTAATCCATAGCTTGAATGGTTTGTCGTATCTATGCGTATTTCTTCAGTTTAACGGTTGAGGCGGATCCTTGATTCAATTAATCTCTTTCTTTTATATATATATATATATATATATATATATATATATATATATATATATATAGAT
>JAWQRO010000460.1:0-38595 GCA_033557835.1 Helochares maculicollis
GCAGTGCACTGAATTACTTAGTTGCGTCAACGCTGCAAAATTTTATATCTTGTAAAACTTCCACTTTTCAAACAAATATTATTTAGATGCATAAAAGTTTACAATTCATTGACTATATGTCTTAGATAATATACCTTAATTGACAATGAATACACAAAATATAGAAAACTGCAATATATATAAAACAGACTATGATGAAAATCAATTTATATTCTGGTCGGCACTGAAAGCGCTCTATTTGCATACTGACTTTTCTATTTTAATTATATATGTTACCAATAAGGCCTACGGAGTGAGTAATATTATGTTCTAGCATGTAAGTAGGATATTTTGAACATAAAGTAGTACATATTAATTACTGCTATAGAAGATAAAATTAGAGCAAACACTTGCTTTGATATATTTGATATGACGGTGCAATAGAGATATCTTCATACAAGCGTCACCACAATCACCAAATTAGTGAAGCCTTATGCTGGCGATGAAGGTGCACAAAACAGACGCTTCACAAGAGTACTTACATCATAATTGTAGGAACACTTTGCACTACAAGAAAAAATAACCATTATGCTCCGCAGTGCCACCACTAGAAATGCATTATTTGAACGACTGTACACTTGAAATAATATGATTCCACTGTACAACTAGAATTTCTCACAAACTAAGAAAGGATAATTATGAACAAACGTTATGGATTTAGGAGCTAGTGGTTTTAATTATTGTAATGGGCCTTACTATTGGTAGAACATAGAATAATCATCATAAGATAGGCTAACATAGACAAGGGAGCATGATAGAGAAAAAAATCACAGTAATATGCGGCCCATGTGGATAAGAACGGACCAGTTAAATGCCACACTTTGAAAATCAGGACTATTAATGGAATGCGCCATTTTGGAAAGAAGGACTGAGTATCAACTTATGATATTCTCGTTGTAGTATCATGTCGAAGTAAAATAATATCAATGTCTTTAAAACATATTGTTCTTAATTATATATGATCAAGAAATAAATTTCAAGAAATGCGTAATCTTCAAGTTTTATTTTCAAATTTTATCGGAGCATAATCAAAATTTGGCAGCAAAAAAATCATTCGATAAGCTTAGATGATCCAATGTATGAAAAATGACTAAAGCTGAACTGCAGATAAGCTTGGATTATCAGGCAAGCTAAACTCATGTTCAAAAGATACAAACAGAATTTGTTAAAAAAGAAATGTAAAGAACTGTTCCCGATATATGTGAACGACTGTGAGTTATGTATATATGTATGTACTTTTCAAAACCCTGAGTTTTTCGACGTCACCGTTTTTGCTCTGCTATCATTTAAAATGACAAATGGTTAAAATTGATCGAAGCAATATATTCACAGGACATATCTCAAAAGCGCCTTCAACTCGAAACTTCTAAAACTTCTCCGGTTCCGCGTTCTAATTCTTTTCTCTCCTTCAGACGCTCCAACTGCAGAGAAACGGTCCTAATGTAAATTTAAATTGTGCGTATTTTTAAATCAACCTATTCTAAGTGCTCCCTTCTTTGGAGATTACGAAGTGTCATAGGAAATTTGAAATGAAAGTTGATTTCCATAACTCTTTGTTACAGGTGTAACGACCATGCTCAATTTCTTCACGACTTCAAATGGCTTTAGATCAACATTGCCCGTAGTTTCCAATTTGACAGCTATGAATGTTTGGGATGGCGTTTGTATGTGTTTTATTTATGCGTCGCTACTTGAATTTGTTTGTGTAAATTATGTTGGGAGGAAAAGGCCACTTCATAATGTAGTTTATCGTCCGGGTGAAAACCCTGTAACACAGGTTAGTAAACTTAAAACTCTATCATTACCTTTTATTATATCTAATAATTTGCTTTTTTCCTAAAACAAAAAAATGCGTGCGCCCTGTATAAATTTTATCCTTGATAATTGCGATTATATTGTACACTAATTGGGTGTTTTACTTCTATATGCGCTTGAGAAAATCGGATTTATTTAAGCGTACCACTGAAAGAAACGAAAGTATTTGAGAAAAGATCACTTTTTGTGTCAGTTTGTGTGACAGTGTTCGTTTTATTACACTTATAACTCTTGCAAATTTTTCTTCTCTCTTTTTCCTTATCTAATGCATGTCAAATGAAAATAGTGCATGTTTATTAGTCCTGAAAATATTATGACACGTTTTACTTCGACGCACTATGATAAAAAAATGACAAAGCAGAGCATTTAGTTTTTCAGCACTTAGTAAATTTTTATCACACATCTCATGGCTAGAAACCATATCAACAATTTTAAACTCGGCAATTAGCTAATAAAATCAAAACGCTAAATGCTCTGTAAGACAAAGTCATTAATATTTTTGGGGACATTTTCAAGACACTGATGTTTTAGATTTTTCCTTCACTATGTTTGGTGTTGTTATGCAAGGCAATACTATAACAGCGTGCAGGAACTTTTCTTGTTGACTTTTTTAACAGATGTTAGAAATAATTGTGAATGGTAGAGTCTGATCATTTCAAAAAGGTTGGTATGACTAATAATTGTGTTTGTGCATTACAAAGTGTTTCATTTGTGTTTTTGCACTAAATTTTCTTTTCTAAATACCGAAAACCCTTCAGTAAATTAACACTCCCAATGCAATAGTAAAAAAATAATTCTGTTGAATATAAATATTTACTTCATAATAATTGGACGTTAAGAAACATATTTAATGGTATCGAAGCGTCACAAGCTATGATGTACAAAATGCAGAATGCCGCCTTAGGTTTTAAGTTAGAATTTAAAACTCCACATGGAAACAACTAACATTGATCATTTTCTGTGCCTTCAGTTCGTTAGGAACATAATCATACTGTATTAGGTGAGTCAACATTAGCATACATTTTTAAAAAATAATTAATTAGAAAGGAAGTTTTGAGTAACTAATAAAACCCAACATAATTTAACAATCCCTGCATGTCAGTAACGCCATTACCTGATTATCCCTACTTTTTAGTACACCCATAACGAATGAGTAGAATTAGTGACCCGACTTATAAGGGCATTACAACCAGCATATTTGTTTTAGCAGAATGTTTTATGTACCCTCTTAAAATGCAAATCCGCAAATATAATTTTACAAACAAATAACACGAAATAACTAAGGTATTCTGCAATTTTATGAAAATATTCTATGATCTAAATGTGATGCATGTTTGTAAGCAACCGCTTGCGAGTTGCATTTTGCATCTTTATACTTTCTAGAAAATCAAAATGGATGTAGCATGCAAAGTGCGATACTCAGAACATAAGAATGAAAGCTTCTGATAAGATTTTCAACTTTGCAAAGTTCTTTCATGTTTTCTGCCCGTAGAACAGTGTTACATCAATTATAGTGAAGGAATTTAAATGTAAGAGAAGAAAAAATTAAGTTTCGTATTTAGGCGTTCCAAATCGTTTATATACTGCTTATTAGTTTTAGGTAGAGCAATTTCATGGTTATGAAAATTGGGGCATAAGTGGAATAATTTTGGATATTTACCTACAAAGTTGCTCGTTTTTATTTGTTTTGTGGTGCCTTAATTTTCTGATTGATGGATGCAATTCCTTGCGCTCAACTTGGAAAAGTGCTGCGCCTAAAAGCAGTGACGCAATAATTAGAATATGAAAATTATCTGATGGCGCATGACGACTCAATGTGGCAAGATCTAAAATTTGGGACCCTGTTGCGGGCAGTTAGTAACTATATTTTTTAATCCAAATTTTTGGGCCAAGGAGCAGTAGCTGGAGTACTTTTACCTACCCTACGTTCTGAATCTTTGGTCTCAACAAAAAAGTAATGGAACTGTGGCTATGAGAGAGATTGTTTAACTTCGGGCTAAAACCGTATTTGGATAATTCTGGATCAAAATTATTTATCATCAACAAATAATACCCTCCGCAAAAATTCTATCTTTTTTTGGCCAGCATCGTGCTTCTCTGCTGCTTTCAATCTACCCAAAAGTATCCTTATCTAAATTTTACATGCCACGCTTCGTGTGAGAGAGAAGGAAGGTTGCATCAGTACCACTCCGTAAGTTAACCACAAAACGTAGAGGAGAACAGCTTCAGTATTCTTTCTTTGGTTGCCACTAAAAAGCAAAACTATAATGTCAGCACAATTTGATTACCGATTTTAAAATTAAAACGTGAATTTCATTCTATCTTTTATTTGATTTAAGCAATGCTAAAGATGAAAACATTATAAATTGTTTACTTTTTCCGAAGTGTTAATAGTATTATAAATACTGCTCACAATTATCTTCTGTAAATTAATGCCAAGTGCATTATTTCTTTCAAATCAGATTACATACAAAGTATATGTTAGGTCCAGATAATTTTGAGAGTTGGATGATTTATTATGATCTTATAATAAGCTATGATTTAATACCCTTCGACATTTATTCTAAGCGAGTCTACTTCATCGTTTATAGCAGAAAATATTGACCGGGAAAGCTTAAGCAAGTCTATGAGCCGCCAAAACAAATCTCGTAGTAATTAAAAAATCGAGATGAAGAAACAGCCCAAACTTCTCAATGGACTAAGCGTTCAAAAAGCAAATATGGTAGACGATCTAAAAAATGCAGTATGCTGCATTTGCTCTCAATAGAGCAAAAGATATAAAAAGGAGTCGCTTCAATTGTTATTTGACAACGTTTCAAATTAATTTACGCGATTCGTGATAAAAAATGGAGCTAATTTAGCAATGAAATGGGGAATTGGCAGTGAAGAAAGCAAAGTCGAGTTCTAGTATTGGCGAAGAAATGATTTCAGTTGTTCACTTCTTGTCTTCAAAATGACAAAATAATTCACAGATAGTATAATATGAATGTGTTGTGGAATGTAAGTGATGAAATAAAGAAAAATCGCAGCTCATAGCGAAAAATATGCGAAGATTTGCTAACGCGGTGGTCAAAATAAAAGATTTAGTTATAAAACTGCTTTCTCACCCACTTTGTTTGCCGAATATAGCCCCTATTCCGTGAAAAAAGCTTAATAATAATAATAATACAGAAATTGATTATTTACCTGATTGCTATTTTGAGGTAGTTGAAAATATTTACTTCCAAAATTTTTACGTTCCCATTGTGAAGTCTGATACTTCTTAGATGCTGCATATGCTATTTCAGAATGAAATGCAGCTACAATTTTATTCTTTTCGTATATTTAAATGATATTTTTGCTAATAAAAAAATTTTAAAAATATTTTTTCTCACAACCCTTTTATTTTTTATGTTGTTGTTGTTTTATATTTAAATATATTTTTACATTATGACTGCAAAAATAAATAGTCTGTACAAAGTAATTAATCTAATTACGAAATATACAACAGTCTAAATAGATCGAAGCACAAAATACCTATGCTCGTCTAGACAGGTTCCTTTTATTTCATGGTTTAACATAAAAACAGAGCCAAGATAGGATCTATTAAAATTAGCCTGAGCACTGTGCAAATGTTTTGTTTAACACCTGTGCGCCAAGTGCAACACAAAGTTACTAAATTAGTTTACGAATCATAAAGCAAAAAATTCATGATTCATTAATGAGGCAACTTTATACGTAAATCTAGAATAGAATCAAGATGTGACTTCCAACATCAATGACGTAATTCAAAGTCAATGCAAAAAGCTTAATGCACCAATTTTTTGTATTATTCCATGTTTATTTAACATACTAGTATATAGGGAGTGTTTAATTGACTAATTTTACTAGATATTTTAACCGTTATCCGTCTTTATTCCTTTTATATTAAATTACTTTTTGAGTATATTGAAATATTTTTATGTGTTATAAACTACATCACATTGTATATAGTTTGTAACATTTTAAAATACTTTTATAATATTGTTAAATATATTACAAGTATTTATGATTTAATATACCTCAATTATTTTTTAATATAATCATGTTTATGATTTGACAAAAAAATGTACATAACTTAATATGCACGATTTTTGTGTGTATTTTGTGTTAACTACATAAAATTATTAACAACCAACGTTTTTGAAATGTGATTTTTTTATTTAATCAAATCAAAATTCAATTAATTTACTTTTTGATCACTAATCGGCATGTTGATATTATTATTGTAAATCTGAGGGCGAGTGGCCCGTGCTTGCCAATGGCTCTTAAAATTGTACGTTGTTTGGTCTGTCATGTTGCAGCGACTGCCCGCTGTTCTCAGCAGGATAGGCATTATCCTGGCCAGTCCCCTGGTAAGCCTAGGTTACTGTAGCTACAACCTGCCGAACCTGATATTTTTACATCACACAATGCACCTGCCCTCTTGTGCTTTGCATGCGCATGTTCCTGTTCATGCGCATGTCTCATTTTATATATTACAAAATATAATATTTAGGTATATAAGATTATTTTGCTACCATATTACTTCTTTCAGCTGTCAGTATTTTAAATTACTTAAAATATCCGTGTGAATTTGGCGACTAACGTTTTGCTTTTGCGTTTCTTGAATTTATGAAACAAAGAAGAAAAAACGCAAAGAAAGCAGAAGTATCTTAGATGCATGTTTATTGGATTATTTTGTCAAAAGAAATAAAAATTTAACTACAAAATTTGACGTTCAAAATTTGCTTTCGGGCCCACAGCTACTGCATGTTCGATTCCAATTTTACACTGCACAAAAAGTATGTTTCACAAAAAATCTCTAAGTATACTTTGTAAACAGATTTAACCGATTTCACACGATTTAATGGATTAAACACAGAGTGGAGAATTATGATGAAAAATTCAAAATACCATTTTACTCGTCAAATTCTAAACACAACGAACAACCGAATATATAAATAAATTAATTAATTAATTAATTTTTGATCAATTGTATCACAATTTCATTTATTTGTGCACAATAATAAAATCATTTAAATGTAAGTGCTAAAATATCCAAGTCATTAAATGTGAAAAGAAATTTAACTAACAAATTATTTATTTGCAGCTTTCATTTTCTTACTTTCAATTCTCGATCACCCTTTCTCGCCACCTATTTTCTAACCCATGTAAATGTATTCTTTTGAAATTTTTTAAACTTAGAGCAAATTTTATTTATATTTTTTTACTAGGATTCGATTGAGCAGGAAATTCAAACTGCGTTAAGTGAAAACTCTCCCGATTTTGTAAGTTAAAACTTGGATGTCAAGTGCTAATACTCCGACCAAAAATTGTCTTTAACAAAATTTTGTTAGATTTATCATAATTTCACTTACATTTATTGAGCCAACCATTGATTCAACAAACATAACTACATACTCAATCATCACCATAGTTTTAAACAACATTACCAATATCAACTAGCAGTATTATATATTCATTCAGTTTTACCCTACGCTACCTCAATTCAAATCAACTGTACGGAGAAACTCCGAATAACACATAATGACATTTTATTTTTAGGGTACCTTCTGTGATGTAAGATTCAGTGTATTATAAGTTTTTAACATACATACAATTGCTTTTACACATAGCTAACTAGATATAAAGATGGCATTAGTTTAATAAGAATAATTGTTAATATCCTTAATATGTAGCCTCAACTTACACACTTCTGTATTTTGAAAGCATTCCTGTGGTGCTTTCCGGGTATGATAGATTGCATTTGAACGCATGTATATTCATCAAACAGATTAGCAAGAGTAGTGCACGAAGAGCCCGCTCTGAACACCACCCTCATTATAAATTGCAAATTCATTATATATGGGCATTTTGCAGCAGATAGTCTTATTAGGAGACACAGTTGTAGATGAAGAATGCTCACGATCTCGAAATTAGTAAGGTTAAGCATTTATGCATACAAAATAGTTGCCAGCATTAACTGATATTAGGCACTTAAATATATGAAATTTCACACTTAACTTATACAATATAAAAACATTTACCATTTTATGAGAGCATTGGCAATAATTTTCTGCACAGCAAAAT
Organism: Helochares maculicollis; assembly: GCA_033557835.1. NCBI lineage: Eukaryota > Metazoa > Arthropoda > Insecta > Coleoptera > Hydrophilidae > Helochares > Helochares maculicollis. The sequence goes on from JAWQRO010000460.1 coordinate 7,945, forward strand.
TGTTGCCCTGTTTTCTATAAATATTTTTGGATCCCAGACTTGACTAATTTTTTATAAGAATTTCAAGGCTTTAATCTAAATTGAAATAAGTCCTTAATTGATAACTTATTTAATATGATTTTAATTTTATTTTTAGCAAAGCTGCTTGAATTAGAGGGATTAATCGTGCTGCTACTGGCTGAATCATTCGTTGAACAATAAGTATATAATATTTAGACAAACGTCAAGCAGCTAGTTTCTTGTTATAGATGAGAATAAAAATTATGTTTTAAAACTCAAACGCTAAAATCAAATTGTCTTATAATTATATAAAAAATATTATATTTTCTCATGTTTGATAAATTAATTGACGAAAAGATATTTTCGAATGTAGTGACATCTATTGCAGATTTTATAAAAGAATTAAAACTTAGCAGAATTGTTTAAATTTATTTTATAAAAATGTATTTGAAATACATATAAAAATACTTTTTCCTACTGGCTCAAACTAAAATAAAAAATAAATAAATAAATGCATATCATATACCAGATGCGTAAGTTTAAAATGTTCAAAGAATTGGCCTTCGCTGCTTAGACATTTTATCCATCTATCGCGCAATTTATAGATACTATTTCAAACGAAAGCTTCAACTTTCTATTTCTATTCATCGAGACATATTTGTACATCCTCGAAAGTCTTGAAGTGTTGCTGAGCCAATGCGTGTCCCATCGATGAGAAGAGGTAATAATTGTAAGGCGCCAGGTCTGGTGAATACGGCGGGTGACCACTTTTGCGGGAGCATTGTCATGCTGCAGAATGACTTTGCCTTGTCTTCGAGCCCATTCTGGGCGATTTTAGATCATTGCGTAGTCGGTAGCGGACGGCATTAACTGTTACAACGGGTTCGAGAAGCTCGTAGTACACTACTAGCTTCTGGCCCCACCACACACATAGCATTGTCTTCCTCCCAAAACGATCCTGTTTGGTACTCGATGTTGACGGTTGTCCTGGCGTTACTCACGACTTCTTACATTTGGGATTCTGAAAATATATCCATTTTTCATCGCCACTTACAAATCGTCTTTCCAACTGTCGTTCGTACAGTTTATGTGGAACCCATTTTTCAACCTTTTGTATCTTCTCCATGTCTCTCAGACGGTCGGAAATGTCTTGCCGAATGACATTTAACTGCTCCGCCATCATTTGTTATGTTTGTGCATCGTCTTCGTTACGCTTGTAATTCGTCGACTTCAAACTGTTTTGGTCGATTTTCAGGTTCTTTGTCAATAACATTGAAATTGCCACTTTTCAAACGTTGAAACCAGCGTTCACAAATCTTGACAGTTGGCGCAAGATCACCCTAAGTCTATAAAAGAAATCGATGATTTTCTGATGTCTTTTTTTTTATTTAACAAGAAAATCATTACATGCCGCAAATGCTCTTTACTTGACTCAAAATTCGACATGCTTATAATGAAAAAGAAGTATGCTACTAACTTGTAAACAACTAAATGAATGTGATGTTTTGTAGTAGGCAGTCTTGCCAAAAAAATGGCACTTTGGGTTCCAAAGGCTATTTAAATATATTTCATGCGCCATTTCTTGACAACCAAACGACATTTGAAACTTGCGCACCTGATATACTTAATATGGAAAAATTGAAAGAACTGACGAAAGAATGTACACTAGTACACCAGAAACTCTTCTGCAAACCGACAAAATAATGAGAAATAAGAGAAATATACATACTTAGATAACTTAAAATTAAGAACATTAGCAATTAATAATGAATAGATGAAGATACCACTTCAGGAGGTATGGAGCAGAAATAATGGTGCAAATGTAGAGAGGAAATCATAGAAAAGATTATGAAAGCCATTAAAATGACAAAGAATGAAAACGATCCATGACATGACAGAATAGCAACGGATAAATTAAAAATGATGGGCTAAGAAAGCAAAATTCTTAAAATTCTCGATAAAGCGTGGAAAGGAAAAATAATACCTCAAAATTAATACCAATATTTAGAACATGAAATTTAAGGTGTGTAGTAATTATCGAGACATTTGTAGACAGGAAGAAAGCTTTTGACAAAGTTAGAAAGAAAGAGGTATGGAAAATCTTGAAGAAAAGAGCAGCTGGATAACCGTTAATAGCATTACGTGATCTAAAAGTCAACAATTTGAAACCAAGATAACGGAAACAGAAGAAGAAACAGTTATAGCAGTAAAATTAGATAATATAAAAATAGAAAAAATAAAGCAGTTCAAGTACTTAGCAGCAGCGTTGGCCGGAAGAGGCAATGAGATATATATTACAGAACGAACTAGAAGCAGAAACAAATTTTTTTCTCAACTATGAGAATCCTATTGAACAGAAAAGAAATATCGAAGGAAACAAAAAAAACGTTTTTTAAGACAGTATACAGTCCAATAACAAATTAGACGTGGAATATGACAAACAGAAAGAGCAAGACAGTTCAAGCAGTGAAAATGAGGTATATAAGAAGAGCAAAAGGGGCAATGAAAGAGAAATGAAAATATAAGAGAGAACCTGATTATATACGCGATACAAAGCTACATAGAAGAAACAGCTTTCACAGTGAGAGTAAATGGTAAGAAACTAAAGACTAGTAACGAGAAATTAGAAAGCAAGTGTGGATAAGAATAAAAGAACATCAAGGCCAAAGAAAACTTGAGATCAAAGCATGAAACTAATACTGAAAAAATACCACTAGTGCCGAAGCGGGAAACAAAAGAAATAAAAACAATTCAGACAACTCTTTACATAGTAAGAAATCCAAACCATTATATGAATCTGTAAATGTCGTAGTAAGTAATTGAGAAACAATATTATCTGCAATTGATTCACCTACATTTATCAGTGAAACAATGACAAGCATAAACTAAAGTAAAACCATGAATAATATCCCAAAATTTCTAATGCCATCATGTCTTGTTAACATTTTTTACACAAAAGACACAAACTACACTTAACAAAAGTATAAATATTCAAACATACATATCATAAAAATAAAATTACAAAATATTATATACTATCCATCCTTTCAGTAAACACAGCTAAATCAGAAAACCATTTACTGCTTATATATAGATATCATGCCTAAAATGGTTTGGGGAGCTTTCTTAATTGAAAAAAGTTTGAACCTGTAAAAGCAATGTGCAAAAAATTTATTTAATTATACATTTTGTTTCTCAGAGTGACAAAAAGCGGGACTCGGCAACTGTAGCCAACGAAATAGTGGCTTGTACAACGTGTGGACCAAATCCCTGTACACATTCAGCCAACAACGGTTGTGCAACTGAGGTAAGAAATTTTTCTTCAATTTTCCCTAAATCTTACGTCAATGTCTAGACCAGTGTTGTGCTTTTTACTTATTTATTTCATGTGTGTTACTAAAATACAACAACAACACTTCATTTAGAGAAATTATTCTTAAATATTAAATTTGAGGAATATTTAATTTGATAGATACTAAAAGAAGGACTATTTTCATGTTTTTAGTAATATTTTTAAAGGTCATCGGCTGTAATTTCTTTTTGTCGAGTTTTCTTATTATTTATAGAACATTAATATTTAAGCAATGTAACTAAAATTTGTTTTTTGTGTATGGAACTCGTCCCGTCGCATATCGCCAACTAATTCAACATTTTAAATTTTACTCACATTCAATGTAAAATACACGTGATAAGGCCAGACAATTAAGGTATTTTTACAAAATGCTCTATTTATTGTAAAAAATATCTTTAATCATCAATCTTCAGCTAGATTTATTTAGCGCCTACAAATTAAATATTTCTAAGATTGAAAGTTATTACGTCCGATATTTATGAATTCTTCCGAATGCAACAGATTGTTTATACGTCTTCGTCAGAATTTTATATCAATTACACTCACTTTCAGTAAACTGAACTTAAAGCTACTTACCACTGATGCTTTGTTCTGTTTCGCTATAGAAGCATTTGCAGTAGTCTGTGTTTATTTTTCACCCCTATGCGAAATGGTCTAACCTGGAGTAGTCTTGTTTATTGCAGGTGAGAAAAAAAGAGCCGCCCCATCCGATAAGAGTGGCAAAGACGATTGACGTTATAGCCCGCATAACATTTCCAACAGCCTTCGCGGTTTTTCTCATATTCTTCTTTTACCACTACAAGAGCTTCACTTACGCACATGGCCTATAAACAATGAAAATCTAAGAAACAAAATGTTAAGTAAGGTCACACAACCTTCACGGTATACACAGTTTTCGTGAATTTTCTACTACTACACTTTTAAAAATAAAGGTACATATCAAAAAATTTCAAATTAAAATGCAGTGTGTTTAAAGTGCAAGGACACTGATTTGTTATATAATTTTATAGATGAAATTTCGAATTCGTTATTCTTCGTTGAAAATATGGAGGAAAAGTTCGAAAAAACGTGTAGCTTTAAAGCATTGTACATAGAATTTCTACTATATTACAAAATATACATATTTAATTTTTATTTCTTAATGTAAAAACGCAATTTTCAAAGAAACATAAACTTTAAGTGCATTATGAATTGTGATAAATGATAAAAAATATGATGTGGCGATGAAATTAGAGACTCGTATAATTTTTTAATGTTAAACAAAAGCAACACAAATTATATTGTTAAATGCACATATTTTAATATTCACTAAATTTTGTTTAAATGTCGATACGTGATTTTAGATTAGCGTGCACCAATTAACCAAAAACATGAATTCCTAGTTTGCATGAAATTGCAAATGTAAAAAACTGCATATATGTGTGTGTTCTCTCTTTGGTATTATCAGTACGAGTTCAAATTTTCTATTTGTAAATACGGTAAATTCATTTTTTTGTTATTGAAAAGAGGGCACTCAAATTAAATAAATAAATTCCATTGGTTATTTAATTTGCATTCCAATTCACTAATAATAAAGGGTTAAGTCTTGATCATAAATTGTTAGTCAAGTGCAGCGAAAATCTGAAATTTATTTTAGTCATGACTTCAAAAAAACAATTTAACTATACTCAATTCCTTCCAGCTTTCAAAATAGAATTTATTTATTTATTTCGTGATTTAAAATGTTTCAAAAGTCTAGCTAAAAGAAAATATTTTTGCCTCATTAAGATGCAATATTGATATATTTCGTAAATACACTTCGTACCAACCGATGTTGTGTGAAAATCAATGATTACCAAAAAATAAGAAAAATATTTTCTTACAAAGCTGGATGCTCAGCTCATTAATACACATTGTACATGCTACCGAATTGTAATTCCCTCTTAAGGACTTGGGTCTACTATATAATTAAAATATTGCTTATCTTCGATGATTTTCTGTGATTTTGTAAAATGCTATCAAGAGCCTGTACCTGAGTGATAAAACATTTATCTATATTATCTTAGAAAATCTAATTACTTTTGTTGCATTTTACTTACAAAAAAAATTACTCTAATTAATGATTCCATGCGCGATCTGAAGTGAGATATATTATGTAACATAAGTAATTAAATTATGTAGAGTATTATACGAAAAAATAGCTAACATATACATAGAAGATATATTTATTGATGTTGATTAATATTTTCTTACTATTTTGTTGGGATAGTTGCTACATTTTTAAATGATAGTCAAATTTGTTATTCCGTTGTTTTTTGAAAAATAATATATTTTATTGATTTTCGTTGTTAAATTAATATTAATTATATATTTAAAATAGCATTAAGTACGTTGATTGTATTTATAATTTATGGTATCCTTAGTAGACGTCCACATTCCACCCCAAAAACTAAAATTGTTTTTAATGAAGGTCGCTTGAAATTTTTGAATGTTAACTGTTTGATAAAAAATGTCGTTTTAAGGGGACAATCGTAAGAAAACAACGTGCTTTTCATAATAATCGGGCCATCTTCTTTAAGTTTTCTGAAAAATGTGTTTAAAATTTTATAATTTTTCTTCAATTTCTAAAGCTCATTATTTCAAAGAAATATGTAATTTTCCACTAAAACTGATATTCTAGAATATGTATATGTAAATATAAAGTTGTACGATAATAAGGGTATGTACTGTGTTTTTGTTTATTTTGTAAAGTAATTTTAAGCTAACGTTTTAGCATAGGCCGTAGCATGCCATCATGCACGATAGAGCAGACACTGTGATGACAGACTGATAAAAGCTTGAACCAACTAATAATATTTGTATTATTATATAATCGTACTTAACTCAATATTAATAATTGTAATACCTACACATTTTCTAGTCATTAATGTACTTAGATAAGAGAAACATTTTTTCATGATAGTAGAATATTATATAGCTGTGAAAGATCAATTATTGAATGGTTTGTAAATTTTTTCTTGTAAAAGTATAAGGAATCAAAAATCACCTCTAACATTTGAGAAAGCATTTCTTTTCGAAACGCGAACTTGTAACTTCAACGCTAAAGATGGTTGTATAAAAATGTGGATTGAATTGAAAATTGTCTGACTATGTTTAATCTTTTATTTTTCTATTATAAAGCTCTCAAAAGCATGCTACCTTTCTAAAGCTTACCATTCTTTCATTGCTTACTTAATTTTACATTTACAAGCAATAGTCGCTAATGCCTGTACGCCCATTTTTAAGCAAAGAATTTGAATAGATCTCCATTCAATCGCAATAGTATCAAAGAGCAATGAAAGAATTGATGGAAGAATGGTTGAACTTTGATTACGGATGTTGTGATTCATATTTTTATTTGTGTATATGGATCTCAACTATCACTACTTTAAAAGGATACATTTATTCGAGTATTAAAAATTTAATGGCGCAGGGAGAGGTTTCAATTAACTGCGGAAGAAGTTGGGTGCTTCCTTTTATAAAATACATGAAATTAGACAAGGTTCTACCTTTCTTCTTGAAGCAAATTGATAAATGTTACTTATAAATAGTGTAAATTTCTATATAAAAGAAATAACTAAGGCTCTCACATTAGGCACATAAAATTTCAATATAACCTTGTTGTAGCAGAAGTTTATAAATTGCAAAATCATAATATAATACAGTTAATAAAATCAAATAAGTGTTGTTATTTCCTTGATATTATGGGCAGTTAGTCGGTAAGTAAAAGTAATAATTCTACTAATACTTGTACCTCTGCACCCAATTGTATTCTCATGTCTAGATGTATGATAAAACTGTTTTTCAGTATATTTATAGAGATTTGAAAAAAATAGTCGTTTAGGGAATAATGTATGCCAAGAAATATATTAAGCTAAAAATGTGTAATGAATAATTAGTTTTTTTCTCGTCTAGGTATAAGCATGTATAACAGTACCATCAGCAAAAACAACCTAATCTCCTAACTGAAATAATTATGCTTAGTTCCTGCATTAATATTCACCTGTTTTGCATTACATTTTTTATTCAACATAAATAGCTGACCTTAGGCGATAAATTTTGTAAGCCACGCCTTCTACCATATATAAATGATAATTTGGCGACAGAATCTCAACACATCCAACTAAATGTTTACGTATAGAACCTAATAAAATCTTGAAGATGTTTCGCGTTTGCATCCTTGGCTTTTTGGTTATAGTTTTCCAAATATCTCTGGCGCAAGAATTTCGTAAGTTCGTTACATTAGTAATTTTAATACGTTTTGCATTGAATTTTTATTTTAATGGCTATGCAATTTTGCTTGACTATTTTTGGACTGTGCAACTTTTCGATAATTTAAAAATATTTTCAGCCTCGTATATAAAAAAATGTAAGCAAGCCACTTTGGAAACTTGTGGCCCAGTAGCTGCAACTGATGCGTTACCAGAATTATTGAAAGGCGATGGAAAACTAGGAATTCCAAATTTCTTCCCTTTCAAACTTGGTAATGTAGAAGTCTTAGAAGACGACCTAAAAATAAATTTGCAAAATGCAGCACTCTATGGCTTTGAAACTGCCAAAGTGTATAGGACCTCTTTCAGCGAACCTCTGTCCTGGTTAGGTATAACAATAGACCAACTGACATTAGCAGGAGATTTTTCGTCTGGAGCTAAAATTTTTGATATGGAACTACCTCGACCAGGAGCAGCCAATTTTACCTTACAAAATGTTAACCTACTGTATGATATTGTGTACTTAATTGAGAAGAGCCCAACAGGTGCAAAATTGCTAGATCCGTACAAAGTTGTTGCCAATGTAGACTCCAAAGGTTCCCGTTTTACTTTTAGCGAATTCCCAGGATCTGCTACTCCATACGTAGATTTGGAAAATTCCGAAAGAATTACCAAAGCAATTCTGCCTCAATTTCAAAAAGGGCTAGTTCAAGCCTTTTCAGAAACAGTAGGCAAAATATTAAAAATATTTCCACTTCAATCCTTATTTGTTTTTTAATCGCGTCGTTGATGAATATTTACAATATGTGGTAATTTTATAAAACACACTTTTAAAATAAAGAATTATTTGACAAATTGCTAGAATTTTATTTGATGCATCGTTCTGTAGTCTTAAGGAAGCTCAATACTAAAATGTCTAAAGCAAAATATATTTAGGAAATAATTTTGCATAAAACTGTCTAAAAACGTTTATAGTAAACAGTAACAAAACAAATATTTTTATTAAAACAAGCTTTGTGCGTGTCTAAAAAATCTTGTTGATTATAATTTTGTAGCATAATTAAAATTGATATTTCCTACATTACCTTAAATTTGAATAAAAAATAAATTAAATCATATTTAAAAATAATTTACCTATAAATCGTGATGAAACTGTAATTTCAATTTTCACATTTTGACCTTTTGTAAATTATACGTTTGCTGAAAAGTATATAGGAAGCCTCATTAATATACAGTTTTGCAGGTTTTAGAGTCCATCTCACCTCTAATTTATGCTTTTCCTGTTTTTTGCCTAAAAAATAATATCGATAAATCGATTCTTAGATCAAAGAAGTTTGCCTTATTTTTATTGAATACCGCACCTTTATTGCTATATAAACTGATGTAATGAAACCGAGAACCATAAAACAGTCCGAGATGCTGCCAGTGTCAGTTTTTTTAGTGATTTTGGCATTAATTGCTTGCGGATCTGCTGTGGAACTGCGTGAGTTTATTATTTCATATGTGGTCATTTAAATTACGCACAAAGCTAAAAGTCTTCCTGATTATATTTGAAAAAGCATGTAAATATTATATTATAATTTATTTTGTTTATCTTTAGCTAACTACATAAGAAGATGCACAAGATTTGATATAAATGAGCAATGTGGATCAGAGTCAGCCAATGAAGCTTTGAAAATTATGTTACAAGGAGATTTTAGATTAGGTATTCCAAGCTACTTTCCTTTTAAGCTTGGTCAAATTAATATTAACACTCCGCAAATGAACATTTTATTGGAGAATTGTGCGCTTCAAGATTTTGGTACCATTCATGTTTTAAAAACTATGTAAGTTCAATTAATACCATATTTCTCGCCTTTGTACTCATTCAATCTTTGAGTATTAATATTCTAACTATGATTTGCAGATGGAATCCCCCTGTTTTAAAACTAAACTTTACTATGGAACGCTTGAGTTTAACAGGTGAGTTTGGATCAGGAGCTCAGATATTTGATGGCAAGCTACCTCGTCCTGGCAAGGCCAATTTTACTCTAGGCCACGGTATTTACTACATGGAAGTTTTAACTAACCCGTTCATCAACTCGGATTTTACTAGATCGTATAAACTTTACAAGACCAGCTTGCTAATGCAACCAGAGACCAAATTATACAAATTTAGCGAATTCTGTAAGTGAATTAGTATATCATATTTTCCTACATTCCAATTATTGCCAAATGCATTTCATTCGATATTTTACAACACTACAATTATTTATATTTCTATTTTTAGGGACTGGCGTTCCATATATCGCAATAACCAAATCCGAAGCAATCGATGCAGCGATTTTACCAGAAATTGAAGCAGCGTTAATAAAAGCATATGAAATAATCGCCATTCCACTGTCAGAAATTCCGGAAGACCAATTTTTTCGACCAATCTTACCTCCACTTCCCCCGCTCCCATCCTTCAAAGCGAGACCTACTACAAACTTCATCTCCAACTCATTCGTGCAGTTCCCAACTTCTCTTCCAGAGATAAACCTAATTAATCAAGCAAACTCCAATCTGCGGTCTATCGAACAAGCCAATGCTAATTTTGCCACAGATAATTTTGCTGCCGAAAATGTAGCTGCTGCAGAGGCAGAGGCAGCAAATGCAAAAGCTGCAGATCAAGCTGCCAAAACAGTAGTGGAAACCCTCAACACTTTAAACGGTCCCGAAACTCAGTCGGCAGCAGTGTTCAATGACGGTCCTGCTGAAGCTTTTCAAGCAAACCCAGGATTACCAATTCAAAATGTCGGTGAAGAATTTTCCTTCCCCAGTAGAATAATACCTTCAAATGTTCCTCCTCGTACAAGAGTATTTTAATTTTAAATTTCAAGTATTTATGTAATTTACCAGATGATTTTGATTAATAAATAAAAGATTAAAGATTTGACCTTTACTATAAACTTTAATGGTTTTTCCTGTTTTACGCAAAAATCTCTAAAAGTGTGATATTAAGAGGTTCACCTTCTTTAATTTAGCTGCACCTTATTAAGGTGAGAGATCTCTCTTTCTCTTACAGTATTTTCATTGATTCTGAGTCAAAATGATGTCCAGCTGTCTTTTTCTCAGTTGGAATATATTTGCAGTTGTTACTTTCATCTGTCGTAGGCTATGTCGTGTTTTTTATTACATAATCACTATTAGTTGATCAGATTTCGTGAAATAACCAAACGAGATGCTGCAGCTGTGTTTAAGTGCGCTTTTCACCGTTTTGATTATTAATTGCACCCTTGGAGCTCAACTTCGTAAGTTTTTTCGAATTGTTTAAAAAGTACCCGATTGATACATTGTTTTAAAATTGTCAACTTTGAACTTGCGAAAATTAAACTCAAAGAAGGCGTTAGTGCTAACACATATGTACAATTAAAGTGGAATATATAATAGTTTCTGTTTTGTTAGTATTAAGCTTAGTGCGGTTAAGATAATTTGAAATGTTCTTCTTCTATGGAAATTAATCTTATATTACATTTCGTTACGATTTTAAACCAAATTTCAATTATTTCTTTGTTTAATTCTTTCACATTAACTTGTAATAATAGTGCTATTATAGCTTTTACTTTGAGCTGATTGAATTATGATTTTTTTTTCGTACCGAGATAATTTTTTTAATCAAATTATTGACCCAAAAATGAAAAATTTTTATCGATGCTAGTCATACATTAAGACTTTTGTTTGAACTCTCCTTTTAACTATTGCATTATCAAGGAGCTGGAGAGATCTTTTGGTTGAAGTGAAGTCTGACCTCAGGTCTTTGTGCAGGTCTTCATTTTTGTAGGAACACACATCTCAGCATTTTATTGTAAAAACTTGTTTATTATATTGTAATTTATGATATTGTAAGATTCTTGTAGTTTCTTTTTAGTTTTTTTTATTTAATTATTTTCGCTTACATTTCTTGAAAGTATGCTTCATTTAGCTATACTCTAAACATTCTTCCAAGTAAGATCTGAGAATGTCTACATATTCTTAAGAAAGTACTTTTTGTAATTTTTCAATGTAGCATGCCAGACAGTCTCGATGGTCTGCGCCTCGTCAACAAATACTACCGAGCATACTTTCTTTTCTCTCTAAGCTCTCTTAATGTACTCGATTATTTTATGAACTTGTCAAGAGTTTAATTCGAAATCCGATCTGGTCAGCAGTAAATGCATTGGCTAAATTGTAATAAAAAATATTTTATTACGTAATTGATAGAAATAGCAGAAGTTGCGTCCTGCTTGGACACAACATTAATAGATTTGAACCGTTCGATGCCCTATGGGAAAACAAAAAACTGGACGAAATATTTCCAAACAACGTGACTATCCAGAACGGTGTTGTAGTATAGAAAAGAAAATAATAAAAGTAGAAGTGTCTACTGCTTACAATCGTAAAGATTCTTTTGCAGTAATTTCTTTTAGTTATTAAAGCATAGAAGAGATATTAAAGAGTAGAGTCATTATAAATGTGTTTGCGCGATTTTATTGTGAGATAAAACTGTTTTATATAAACAACAATAAATTTTTTATTTCTTTAACACATTAGTATTTAAATAGAATAACAGAAATCTATATTTTTGAATTCATCATCAAGTTAATAAAGTAGAGGGTCACTGCCAATTTATCTGAGATAATATCATAAAATGATTTTCTTAGTGACTCCATAATCTGATGGTTTGAGTATTTATATACTATAAAACGATGTTGATGATTATTTGATTGCATTAATAATATAAAGCATATGTTTATCACTACAGCCCTGTCCTTCAGAAAATGTTCAAGACAAACCATAAACGAAGAATGTGGCACCGAGGCAGCCAATGCTGTTTTACCAACTCTTTTAAGAGGGAATGTAATTCCGGGTGTACCTAATTTTTTCCCATTTAAATTAGGAGAAGTCAGCATACAAACTCAAAGTATACATATAGTATTGAAAAATTGCGAACTGCATGGGTTTGAAACAATCCATGTATACCGCCTAATGTGGCATCCTCCAGTATTCACAGTTAACTTCACTATGGATCGCTTAAGCCTTGTTGGCAGTTATGAGTCGGGTTCTATAGTTTTTGGAGGCTCTTTGCCCCGTCCTGGGAAAGCTAATTTTACTTTGGAAAAAGGAATATACAGCTTAGAAGTTTTTGCCAAAATAACAGACAATATTGACAGGACTAAGAGTTTGGAAATTTTTAAAAATGAAGTCAAGATTCAACCACATTCTACTATATACACATTTGGCGAATTTTGTAAGTATTTCCTCTCTAGCTAACAGAAAATCTATGACCCAAACAAATTAAAAATTGATTCAGATGTTTTTATATAAGCTAGAAAATGTTTATTTCGTTGCAATGCCTACAAATTTAGCAGTACTAATTGAATCAAGGACCATGAGAACTTTTACATATAAACATCTTTATTCAGTAATATGCAATTAAGAAGCAGGAATAATTTCATTAAGCAAGGAATAAATTTAGAATACCATGAATTATCAGTTTGATTTTAAAACAAATTTATCTCAGAGTTATATTCAAAGCTCCGTGAAATTGATTAAATGATATTAAGTATATTGCATTTTCAAACAACTGAAAATATCTTTAGAATTTGTAATTTTGTGTGACTGGCTACACACTGTGGTTGGTTTGTATTAAGAACTTTAATTTCTTTACAGTGAATGGCATTCCATTCTTATCTATTGCCAACTCTCATCTGATTACGGCATCGGTGCTGCCTGTCATAGAAGCATCTCTAGAAAAAGTATATAAAGAATTGTCTGCTCCTTTCGAGCTTTTTAAGGAACATGACTTTTTCACGCCTACTCTTCCACCGTTGCCTCCTCTGCCTGGCTTCAACAGTTTTCAAGCATCATCCAACGGTTTCCAAAGCACTTTTGGAACATCATTACCCCAAAGTAATGGATTCAATAATTTTAAAAGCTCATTTTCTCAAGGTGACAGTATCGGCAACTCAAGAACCTATTTTTCTCAAAGAAACAGTTTTAGTAATTCTGATGGTTCTTCATATCAAACTGATACTTTAAACAATTTTGAAAGAAACTTTGATCAGCACAATAACGTTGGAACGACAATCAATAAAGAAGAAGGTAAAAATCCAAATAAATTAGAGAGCTCTTCAATTAATTTAAGTGATCGTTCAAGCAATTTTGAAAGCTCCTCAAATCCTACAATCAATAACTTGAACAATTCAGAGAGCAATGATCTAGCAACGCATTTGGGAAGCAGTTTTACACATTTTGTAAGCAACTTAAATAATTTGGGCAGTAAATCTGATATAGGAGAAGCCCAGCATAAAAACACAAAAAACAATTTTAAATACTCTGTTTCTACTGGCAGAAATTTAGAAGTAAGCAGTTATTTAACTGAAAGCCCAGAAATGACATTCGCCACCACTCCTGCAAGTTCAGCAGTTGATACAAAAAACACACATTCAATTTTCTTCAACAGTATTACAAACGATACTTCTAAATCTAAACCAGTAAATACGGTTTCAAGCGTGTTTACGTCTGAACCGAATACAGTTGCAATGTCCTATTTTACTCCAACGAATTCCCTTCAAACTAGTGCACCCATATCTCATAACATTAGAGCAAATACTAAAAATGCTATACCTTCTCCAATAACTAATGTTTTTGCAAATCCTACTACAACTTTGAGAAAAACACCAATCAGTCCAGGAATTCCTTCGTTTATTCCAACTTCTACTTACAAGCCTTCAATTTCTAGTACCATCCCCACCAATACAGCACCAATTTTTAATGATCCTAATATACAATCACATCAAGAAGTACAAAAAAACGCCAACTCTCCTATTGTAACGTCTGAGACACCTTTGCAAACTAATTCGTTTAAAAATCAAAGAGTTATTGAAACAAATCAAGCAATTCAATTTAAAAATAATGCTGAAATATTTTCTTCCGACTACAATTTGTCTGGAGTAGCTCATCAAATTAATTCTTATGCTGCTACCGACTCTACCAATAAAATGCACAATAACATTATTACTCAAGCTCCTATATCAGAGGCAATTTTGAAAAGTTCTATTGACGACAAATCAACTATGCCAAATGCTGTTGAATATAAAGACCATTCTTCAACACATTCCTCTGATATCATACCAATTATTCAAGCAATAGCTATTAAAGAAATTGTTAAAGATGCTCAAGTCACCAGCCAAGGACGGGTTGATCTTCCTATTATTACATCTTCTGGTATTGTGAAAGCTAAAGAAGAAACAGTTAATAGTGTATTAATTGACCAAGGCAATAAAATTGCTACAACAGCGACCAAAAATAAATTGGACACTATTGGAGGAAAAACTTTAAGTCATTCTGGCACTTCTGGCTCGACTGCAGCAGTAAGTCCAGTGATTTCTGCGCAAGAAATCGTACAAGGTGTTCAAATTATTAATCAAATTCAAATGAGTAGCTCTGGTGCTGTCGTTTCAAGTCCGGCTGTCGAAAAAGAAGCCAGTCATCTTATAGTGACAAATCATGACCAAGTTGGCATTCCAAGTGCAATAGGTTCAAGGCCAATGATAACCAGAGAAGGTAGCATCAATACTGCTCAATTGCCAAGGAAAAATCAATTCGAACCAGCCGGAGTGGATGCTTCTAGTCCTGGAACTAATCAGCTCAGTAATCAAAATCAGCAACAGTTTTTTAATGGAGAAGTCCCAAGCTCTGCAGTTTCAAAAGAAGAAGCGAACGCTCCTGCAACATTGACAAATCGAAATCAAATAGGTTTGTTTGGTGCAATAACTGTTAATTCTTTGCATAGTTCTAAACTCGTTTTATTTTAGCGTTGACAAAAGAAATAGTTAATGCAGTTCATTTATCAAGCCAAAATCAACTAGATTCATCTAGAGGAACAATTTCAGTCCCAACAATAGCAGCCGGAGATGTCATCAATTCTGCGCAACTCACTAATCAACAAGAATATGTTGCAACAAATTCAAATAAAATTGGTTCTACTTACGCAACAATTTCTAATCCAACGAGCATAAAATTAGAAGAAACAACCCCTCAAATATCAAATCATAACTACATTACGACGCTAGTTAGTAATCAACCCCTAAACTTTTACCCAGGAGTAGCTTCATCAAGTAGCTACTTTACAAAACAAGATGTTATCGATGACTCCCACACAGTATACGAAGCTCAGAAGAATCCTGCTGAAGTTTATTCTGCTCCACAACTTGAAGCAGTCGATAATGATCAAAGCAAAGCACAAATGAAAGGAAACTTGTCAATGTTAACTCTTCCAAATCAGGCCACTACAAACAATGGGTATATTTATGATGCTCAGGTACATACCACTGCTCAAATTGACCCTTCCCATGTTTTCTCCATCCCAACGGATCCCCAAAAAATTGCTTATGCAGCATCACCTCAAGAAATTGCTGCTGATAATATACTTTTAAATGAGGCAAACAATCCTTCAACATTGGTTCAAGGTGATGGCGTTGGCCCGACTGCTGTTATAAAAGAAGTAGCAATTAGTGAATTTGACAAATCTAAGTTGGCGGAAGCTTATATTACTGCCAATCATCTGGTAAATGCGGGATTGATTGCGGCAAATCTTGACTTACCAAAAGTAATTAAAGATTCTCAAGGTGAAATTGCAAGTGTCAATTTAGGTACCATTAATCCTCAAAGAGACAGCTTTATTACTAATCGATTCACAACAGGTGATTCTCAACAATCTCAAACATCAACAAAAGAAGAGTTGCATACAGGAGGGGACGAAACAATGAAAAAATCAAGGACAGGGGAAGGAAATAAAGAAGTGGTTCCTTTACATCAAAGTTACCATGGTCAAGTCAATTTGGGTAGAACTGATACTCAGCATGAAAGTGAACCAGTTCATCAAAATCAACAGAATATCCGATATGAACAAACACTAAAAAATGGAAAGGCTCTTGAAAATGGGCAGATACTTCAGCAAGACCAAATTCTTGAAAATGGACAGATTCCTCAGCATGGTCTTCAAGAAGGTCAAATCTTTTTAAACGGACATGTTCTTCAGACTACACAGAGCCTTCCAAATATGCAAACTCTTCTAAGTAGACAAGAACTTCAAAATGGTCAAGCAATACATGTAGGGCAAGTTATAAACAACGGTCAATTTCTCAATAGTGGACAAATTCATCAACATAATCAGAAGGTAGTATATCCAACAAACTTAGTTATTTCGTCTCCATTATCGTCAGCAACTAGTGAAGAAACAGCTGATGCACAAAAATATTCGGGGCAAGTTTTGGTTTACCCTGCCAACATTATTTCTACTTCTACTGAATTTACACCTGAAAAATCTCATGAAAATCTGCAACAGCAAAATAGAGAATCTACGAAAGAACAAAGTCAATCTAACACGGAATCGAATCAATCGAATGCTGCAAGTACGTTAACTGTTTATCCAGCGAACGTCATTCAGCCCTATGCTCATATTGAACATGTGAAATAAATATTAACGTTTGGGAGGATATAATATATAATATAACCTAAATGTTATCTTAGTCTAGTGTTAATTTTCATGAGCTTATATATTATTGCTTTTTGCTCTTTAAATAGTTATAAAGTTAAAAATAAAACTTTTAAATTTTAAAAATAGACTAAAATTATTACTAGACCAGCTGTAGCCACAGGGTAAGCCAAGTATCTCTTATTAGAAGAAGATGAGAACAGAGATGTTTTCAAAATAGATTCTGAAGTATGAAATATATGTTTTTTTTTAAATTTAGTAATGACATATCGTCATCTATCGCATCATAAAAATAATAGAAAAACTCGTTTAAAGCAAAATGATACAAATCTAAAACGGTTCATAGACAAAATTGAGATTTAAGATCTCTTTTGTCAACCGCTAATAATAGCATTTCTTAAAACTTATGAACTAAATATAGCTTCCTGATTTCAATTAATTCAAACATGATAATTAAAAAATATACAAAATTTTCCGCTTAAGATTAGTACCAGTAGATAATCTTTGGTTTTACCCACTATATTACGATTTCTTCAGGAAATACATACAGTTGGTTTTTGTCTGCCTAATTTTTAGTAAAAATAATTTGTTATTAAATTAACAACAGTATTTTGTATACCTTCAGTACAAGCTATTGATTCTTCTTTTTTATTGCATGCATCGAATTGTAACTTCTTGCAAAAATTGCGTATTCAAGCAATTTTAGCTAAGATATTAACTGAAATTTAAGCATGTAACCAATAAAATTTCTAAGCTTTTACTAATGCTCAATATTTAAAATTTAAGTGTGCATAATCAATACAAACAAGTTAATCTATTCTCATAGAAACATGCGACATTTTAAACTGTGTTAGTTTTTACATAATGTAGATTTATTTTGTGGCTTAATATCTCTGTATTAGTTTTTGTACCTTCCATTATATCTAAATTAGTTTCATTATTATTAATCTATTATTATCTATTATCTACAGAAATCCATGTAATTGAGGTTTTAAGTTACAAAAATCACACATTATGTATTCTGTACTGTGTATTTTTTTATTTAGTGTTCTGTATTTATACCATTATACCAGAATAAACTATAGTAACATGAAGATGAAGATTGTGTAACCTCTATATCATACTTTTTATGGTATTTTTTCCATACGATTTTACATTATATTGCACTATTACTGCGTATACTATTTATGAATGGATGATGGATTTATATGTCGTACAGGAAATGTTTCTATTTATTATGAAATCATATTGAAACCGCAATATTTTCGATCATACATGTTCTTCTATTAATATTCAATACAAGTGCCTTAGTAATACTTGGGTAAAAAGAATGATTCTAATGGGAAAGCATTCACTAGTTTTCCGGACGTTGACTTTAGCCCATAGTATAAGCCTGCCTCAAGCTTAGGCAATAAGTACTTCAGCAGAGTTTGAGAATCAGCAATGGATAAATATGGAATTCCTGTTCCTAGAATATAAGCAAAATCAAAGTTGAAATTTTATAGCAGACAAAATACCGTAATAGTCTTACTAAATTCGCTGAAAGTACATCGAGAAGCTTCTGGGTCAATTGTAATTTTAGCACGGTAAGGAGAGATTTTCTTCAAATTGTACTCATTTCTTGCAACAGTAAACAAAGTTTCGATTTCAATTCGGGCATGTTCTGTAAATTAGATACTAATTACTAAAATCTACGCCAACTTTCGCAAACATGTTTTTTTATCAATTTGTTCATAACCTTCTTACCTAAAGTACAATTAGCTACTCCAGCTCTTGGCAAAATTCCTTCAAAAACATGACTTCCCTTTCCAAATTCACCAATCAAAGATAAAGTGTCCATTGTAAATCCAAGGTTAAAGAAGGGCTGATTCCATCTGACAAAAATATTATAGTACAAATTAAAGTATTGTAAGCACTATTAAGTAGATCTACTTTGATGTAATAGATCAAATTTAATTCAGTAAAAATAATCTAATCATCATAATAAAAATACATTGTCCAAATATAAAGTATCCCCTAATCTTACTCAGTTTTGTAAACGTGGAGAGTATCGAAACCATGAAGCTCACAATTAGTTAGAGATAGCTTCAATTCCGGCTCATCAAAAACAGTGTCGTCCAAACTAAGTGGATAGAAGCTTGGAATCCCAAATCTATTGTCTCCCTTAGAGATCGATGGCCAAACTGCATTCGCAGATTCAGGTCCGCACGAAGGCAACTCTGCTTCCTTACACCTCACAATATATTCAGCTGATAAAGGAAGACAAGATACTTAGCAAGCAGAAAACGAATTGGCCAAAATGATTCAAAATAAATAGTATAAGATTTATTAAAACTTTAAGATAATATTGTTTCTACTTTGCATGTATACACTTACGGAAAGCTTGTTGCCCAACACCCAATCCCAACAACCCAAGAACAAACAACACACTTATTTGTTTCATCCTGCAGCTTAATTACTGAAAGTTAACAAATGATTTATATGGAGCTTCCAAATCCGTTCGCGTTTATATAACTTAACTTGCAAGAGGAGTGGTCCTCTAAGGACGAGTCGCGCCCGTTTATTGGTGTTGGTCTGAACAGGATGCTAGATTGGAATATACATACGAAATCGGCAGAGCAAAAGGAAATTTATGTCTTCTGTATCGTATTTATAGCAAATAAAATTTAATAATATTATCATAAAGATCCAAATGTCAAGTGAACATACATTAAAGAATATTTGACATCCAAAACAAAAAGGTATCCTAAGCATTTGCATATTAATTACGCATAATAATATTTACATTGAAATTAGCGATTTATATGAAATTATTTAGTTTCTCTGGCATGATTATTTGAGAAGAGGATTGGCAGCAAAAATAAACTAACGCAATTATATCGGTTGTTTATTGTGATTTTATTCAACTAGTTAGCGTCAGGTATAAAAAAAATTATCGAAGCGGCAATGCTTTTTCTACTTGCCCAACAGTTTGTTAGAACACCAAATCAAAAATCTGCAAATTTTGAAATGAGGTGAATTCTTTATAACGAAATATGGTTCCTCCTGCTTAGGAGCACGAAAGGGGCCATTTGCCGATTTGGAATTAGTGGTAATTGCAGATTTATACAGCAATATTGTTTTTATTTGGCGCTGGTTTCTGAAAACTTTGTGTATGTTATTCAATTTTACATTATTCATTATTCATTAGAATGAGCGTGACACCAACAACTTCTGCGCCACTTTGATAGGTGCTTATTAAAGATGCAAAGTTCATGGTACAGTGCATGAAAGTAAATGTTTCTTTCCAAACGGCATTATGGTCTTGTAAGGTGTTCAATCCATGAATTTTAATATTTTTTAAAGCAAGTTTTAGGAGAGGATATTTGAAAATAAGATTACATAGACGACACGGAAGAAATCTTAGAATACTATAGATATGATTGGCCATACTAAATTTCCAACTTGCTGGTTACAGGTCTTAATTTCTTCTCCTTTTAATGCTACTAAATAAGAGGCTAAAACGTAAACGAAATATTTTGATAATTAGCACACTTAAATGAAACATTTTACAACCATCATATATAATAACAGTAAATGTTAATTAGTTTAGTCATATCGTATATTTGATTTACCCATAGTCAGTTTACGAAAACCAGTTAATAATATCAAACTAAATAGATAACTATTTGGCACGATAAGACATATAATAGTGTTAAAAATACTACAAATGCTCGAAATAAAATAAGTGACACGAGGATGCTACGTATATATAACCACAATTTATTATTAAATAAAGTACATTTGTATTTACAAACGTTTTATAAAATAAATATAATTGAAGACATTTAAAAACTGACTTGCGAAAACACGATTGAGCATTAGATGCTGCAGTAAAGTATAAAAATAAAAAAAGTTGTACTAAAAGAAAATATTTCGGTATCTAGGAACTTGTTTCATTCAAATCTACGCTTATATAGCGAGAAATTATTTTTATTAACACATATGTTTTTGGAAAAAAGCAGGATAAAAATCAGGTGTTTGCTTATGCAGATTTAAAAATGTAGTACTAAAAGATAGGCGTTTTTGTTTAGATTTATTTAATACTCAACTGAATACTCAATTAATTCACTCAACTTTTCATTTACATAAATTTTAGTAATGTGCAACTTATACATTTAACAATTTATTAAATTTTCTTATCTTTTTTATTTTATTTTTTGTAATAACTTGGCAGGAAAAATGAGTTCAAAGGGAAGACTTTTACTAAATTTCCTGAAGTTTGCTTCAACCCGTAATATAGAGCTCCTTCAAATTTAGGCAATAGATATTTCTTTAAAGTTTCAGATCGATCAACTATCATATAGGGAGCAGAAGATTCTGAAAATTATAAAAAAGTGTTTATTAGATTTGTCTTATTATATTGTTGTAAAAAAGAATTGATTCAGCCACTTAAATAGACTTACTAAATTCGCTGAAAGTACAACTAACTGTTTCAGGATCGATATCAATTTTGGCTCGGTATGGATAAATTGTTTTCAAATTAAATTCGTTTCTTTTTACGGTATACAGGGCTTCGATGTCGACTTTGACGTACGACAAAGTGCAATTTAGGAACCCATTTCTAGGCAGGACACTTTCAAAAATCTTTGTACCCTTTTCAAACTCCCCTACTAAGCTTAAAGTGTCTAGAGTGAAGCCTAGAAAAATATTCGGCTGCTTCCACCTGTAATTAATAACGTATTAAATTAATACAAGCTTATTGATACTAAAAACGCATATTCCATCTTACAAAATATAAATTTTAAAAAGATATTTAGTATTATATTTCAAATTAACTCTCGAACAATGTCGGTTGTGTACTATTTAAATAAAGAAAAAATATAATTCATAACTACCCAGTTCTATAGACATGCAAAGTATCAAAACCATGTAACTCGCAATTCTTTAAATCCACTTTAAGTAACGGCTCATTTATTTCAGTGCCTCCTAAAAGCAGAGGATAGAAGCTCGGAATCCCAAATCTGACATCCCCTTTAGAGAGAATAGGCCAAACGGTGTTCGCAGCTTCTGGGCCACAGCTCTCCAATTCACTTTCCTTGCATCTCACTAAGTAATCGGCTAAAAATGTAAACATTACTGTAATCACATACACTGTCGTTGTAGATGGAATTGTAAATATAGATTCACATAATATTACAAAAAATATGGAACATTTTGTGAAAAGAAATATTTATACACAAACATTTAAAAAATGTAATATCAATACTTACGAAACTGCTGTTGAGCCCAAGAATATTGGACTAGAAATAAAACAAAACCCACAGTATGAATTCCAAACATCTTCCTTTCACTACCTAACCTTAAGTTTAAAGTATATAATGAAAATATCGTTTGAGTGATAGAATTTATAGTTTAGCAAAAACAGGATCCTTAAAAGCCAGATGTGGTTTACGCCATCTATTTTTATTACATTTATTATATTATTCATGTGTATTCATTATGTTTAAATGTATTTTATATATTTATCAACACTTAAAACATTTGTATATACACACTACAAAATCTTGATATCTAATTTAATATTAGTAATAAATAGTTTTAATATTAGTTCTCTAAAAATAAATATTTTAATTGAAAACTAAGAATCGATAAACAACATTTACACAGTTTAATGGCGATTTCATTTTTCTCATCAATAACTGATCTTTATCTTTATGGGCGTAAATAACACCTTCTAGGTGGTATTTATTTAATTTTTCATTAGTTAATACCTCTAGAGAGTCAACAGCAGGAAATATAACCTCAAAATATAACTGAATGTATCTGGAATGTGACCGTATTGCTTCAATAAGACAAATAATCAACCCATTCTAAGCACCATTGGCTACCCCTTGGAACTCCTATAGTAACATCACCTCGCTTATGTTGATCGTAATTTATATTGTACAATGCATTTCAGATAAGAACAGTATAAAGGTACTAATTTTAATTAAAAAAAAGAATGAATGCCACTAAACTACATATTGGTAAATATTATACTTTTAAAAACTGAGAAAATCTACTTTTAATACATTTATGTAAAATATTGAAGTAAGGTTGACAACTTATGTACTATAATAAATAAAAATAAAGCGGTTTTTTCGAGCTGTAAAAAAAAATATACGTATATTGTTTTTCAAAAATCTGTAACGCTGGAAATATTTTTTATATACATAGCCATTATATTATATTAAAAATAACACACACATAGTCACTATTAATATTAAATCGAAAAATACTCATAGCTATTTAACACTCAACCCTTAATAATTAATTTTTTTTCATATAAATATAGAAACACCCTAAAAATGCCAAATTAATTTTCGGACAAGAACATATCTTTAATTGGTATCATTTTAGTGAATCTCCCAAGATTCTCAACAGCCTGGCGTAAACCGTCTTCGAATTGTGGTAAAATATATTCTGCTAAGTTCTTGGGATTGTCCACAGATAAATAAGGTTTATCGTCGATACTACTTAAAGTAAAAATTATCTTTTGGGGATCGATATCAAATTTTGAACGGTAGGAAAAAAATTCTCTTTGGCTTTTTGCATTTCTTCCCACATGCGTCAAGACCATTACATCAATTTTTACCTTTTCCAACCTAAATTTTGCTACTCCTGGTTGAGGAAGAATGCCATCAAATAATCTGCTGCCATCAGCAAACTCGCCTTGAAGAACCAACTCGTCAAAAGTAAACCCACCACCTATATATGGCATTTTCCAACTTGTATTATAAGCGTAGAAAGTTTGGAAACCATCCAGTTGACAATTTTGTAAATGCATCTCCAAGTCCGGCTCATTGATTTTAACGTTATCAATTTTGAAAGGGTAGAAACTTTTTAATCCGTAGGCTGGATCACCTTGGGATATTGTAGGCCATACTAAATTTGCTGCTTCCGGTCCACAAGTGGATATTTCGGATAATTTACATCGTGTCAACCAGTTAGCTTAAATATTAAAATAATATTATTACTATTTGCTTTTACTTTGCTCCACACACTTAATTTTTTAACTAATGCATAATAAATATTTTAAGTTTGTTTAAAATTCATTTTATTACCCTTAATATTACATTATTCTACGTGTTTATTATTAATCATTTTAATATTTTTTATAATTGAATGGCTGAAACATTTAGCTATTGCTAATAAATTTGAAGTGAAATTTAGTGTTAAACCTATAACTTACGGATTTCGAACGTAGAGGCACAACTGACAAAAATCACCAATACATAATTTATAACCGACATTTCTGAAGATATAAGCTGCAAATATGTGAGAAGTAGTGTTTTATAGTCAGCTCGAATGCATTTTTTTTATTAAAATAGGACATGTTATGCAAATTTTAATCACAATTTTTTTCAAATATAATAGCTAATATTTTCGTTGCTTTATTTTCATGATTGAATATACTTTATTTCGTTTTATTCACAATCTGCTTATTAACATCTAATGAAGCTATAAACAGGAATTGATTTGTTTTGCTAATCAAATATTTGCATCTAGAAAATATTTTATACACTGCACTGTAAGCTTAATTTTGTAAACCCACAAAAAGCAAAAATATACTTATTAACTAGTATATTCACAAATTACATAGACTGCTCTTGTATTTAGAATGATACAGCCAACTTTCAATTGTTTCCATGTTTATAAAAGCATACTTAAATGACTAAAAGAAGAAATTTGTACGGTGCTGATGTAAATATTGAATTCTCATAATGCGCATATAAACTTTTATATATACATACATTTATATATACCAAGGTAAGGTAAAGATAAGTGAACAAAAAAGTAATAGTACAATAAAATTTAACTATACAGGCAGGAGAAGCGGCGCACGTTTGAAATATATCAGTTTGTGTTAAATAAATTTAGATTTTGTAAATACTATAAAATATTTGAATAAACTGTAGACGCATATTTCTTTTAGTTAATATGATAAATCGTAGCCCATTTAATTTTGTTCATTTTCACCAGTTTTACTATTTACATAAAATCAAAGCTGAAAAACTATACATTTTACAAATGCTACGCATACTTGAAGTAATCCTAACTTAACACTCCAAAGATATTTCAGAATTTTTCTTAACTGAACGATCATTAATTATCAAAAACGTTTATTTTATCAAATATTCAAATCTCAAATTACATTCGATATTGTTTTTCAACGAAACTGCAGTATTACCATAAAAATATGCGAATTTCTAGTTTATCCCTATTGATTTTCTGGCAAAAACAGGTCTTCTACGGGTATCATTTTTGTGAACCTCCCTAGGGATTGAATAGCCCGGTGCAAACCGTCCTCGAGGTGTGGTAATATATATTCTGGCAAGATCTTCGGATTTTCTATTGATAAATATGGTTTCTTGTCCACATTACTCAAATTAAAAATTATCTAAGGGTAAGGTAAGGAAAAAATTCTCTTTGTCCTTTAGCATTTCTTTTGACATTCGCTAAAATTGCAATGTCGATTTTGACTTTTACCAAAACAAATGTTGCTATCCCAGATTGAGGTTAATTGAAATCGTATATTTTGCTATCGCTTAGAAACTCGCCTTGCAGAACTAGCTCATCCATAGTGATACCACTGCCCATGTACGGCATGTTCCAACTTACATTATAAACGTAGAAAGTTTCGGATCCATGCAAGTGACAATTTTGCAAACGCATATTCAAGAGTGGTTAATTGATTTTAAAGTCGCTAATTCTAAAGGGGTAGAAGCTTTTCAACCCGTAGGTTGGATCGTTCTGTGATATTTTAGGCCATGCTAAATTTGCTGCTTCTGGTCCGCAGGTAGAAAGCTCGGATAGTTTACATCTTGTAAACCAGTTTGCTAAAATATATAAATGCCTTTGTTTCATTACAATTAGACACTATATTAAACAAAGTAAGTGATCTTATAGTCACTTTTATATTAAAGTATTGCCTTTATTTTAAAAATTTTGAAATATATCAGTTTGTGTTAAATAAATTTAGATTTTGTAAATACTATAAAATATTTGAATAAACTGTGGACGCATATTTCTTTTAGTTAATTTATTAAGATAAATTTCAACTTAAGAATTTCGAAACTGAAAACACAACTCACTAAAAATACCAGTATGAAATTTTTAGTCGACGTCACTGTGGATATATGCTGCAATTCTGGGGAAGATATTTTTTTATAGTATCCACTATTGCAATTTAGTTTAAGTATTAATAGAACATGTTATGTAAATTTAAATTATAATTTTTTTAGCTAGATAATATTTTTACTACTTTATCTTCAATAATCAATACATTTTGCCATTTTTCTTGCTGGCATCTCTTAATATGATCTATAAATAGCGTTTGACGAAATTATCAACAGGGACTGATTTAGATTTTTGCTTAAAGAATTTATAATTAGACAACATTATAATACAACTATATGATAAGAAAAATGTACTTACCAGTACTGACCGCATAAAAAATCTATTTTTATGAAAATAAGATTAATTTCACTCTGTATGAAAAAAAATTATAATAAATACAGTTTAATTAATGAAAATTATATTTAGAAAATTTATATTTAAATGATTCTAGGAAAGGGAATTTATGTGGCGCTCATGTAAATTTTTGTTTACATATTTCGCCAAAAAGTGCTTCGTTTAGCATAGCGATCAGGGCCAAGTATACATATTAGCAAAAACTGCACAAATAGATAGCTTTTCACAAGACCACTTTCCGCGACCAAAACATTTCTTCGGTTTAGACATGCAAATAATACAAAATTAAATTTATACTTTTATTTGATCCAGAAAAACATGACTGAGCAATAACAGTTTCTTATTAGACTTTTATACCGGAATCCTTAATTTTCTCTTGTATGATTTTCTGCAACAAAATTCGATAGTTACTTAGTGCTAATCAAAATTAAGCTTTTACCTTAAATTGATGGACAGGGAAGTCCGCTGGGAATGAAATTTCTTCTTGACAGGACACAAAGTACAGTAAAGCAAACAGAATCAATATTTTAAACTCCCACATTTTGTAATATACTTATTATACAGTTTTGATAAAAGTATGATCTAGTTAACACTTGCTGGTTTGCAACAGGAAATATGAGGATGTAAAAAAGATGCAAGATTAAATACAACACTAAAACAATAGCTGACTAATCTAAGAGTTTATTGCTTATTGTATTGACATATGTGAGAAAATGTAAATAATCAGGCTGAGTAATTTTAATCGGTTTCGCATTTGATAACACATACTATTTTATTTTTTTGTAACGCTCAGAAAGAAACAAATCTTCAAGGGCAAATCGCCTCGTTAGTTGACCCAAAGATTTGTCCAGCGCCTGAAACAAAGCAGACTCAAACTTGGGTATTAAATATTTTTCCAAAAGTTCCGAATTCGCCACGGTTAAATATGGCAATCCTGTCCCTGCAAAAAAATACCATTACAACCACCTTATTATATTCAAATAAAAATTTGTAGTAAAATCTTACTGAATTCACTAAACGTGAATAGCGTAGACTGTGGGTAGATTTTTGTAAAAGACCTATAAGGTGTTACATGTTGTTTTCCATCTGGATCTGAGGTCGTGAACAACACTTCCATTTCTACTCGTGAATTCCCTGAAAATTAAGTTGTCTTAGCTGCACTTATATACACTGATTATTAAGCTTAAATTTGAAAAATATATGCTACTGAATTTTACTACTAAGAAAAATATAAAATACTAAATATAGTTGAAAGAATTTAATGCCTTACAAAGCGTAAAATTAGCAATTCCATTCCTTGAAAGTGTGGCTTCGAAAATTCTAGCTCCCCCTGTGAACTCTCCAAGTAGGGTCAATACATCCAAATTGTACCCTAAGTGCAAAATTGGTTCTCCCCACTTCGTCCTATAAACGTATAGAGTTTCAAGCCCATACAGTTGACAATAGTTCAAATTTAATTTCAATTCCGATTCATTTATATTCATTTCACCTAGTTGCAGGGGCAAAAACGAAGGAATGTCATAATTTTTATCCCCTTTAGATAAGACGGGCCAAACTCCATTAGCAACAACAGGCCCGCAAGAGTCAAACTGGGACTTTTTACATTTTTCCAACCAGTAAGCTAATGCATAAATGAAAACAAGCAAATTAATAGAAATGAAAATGTAGCAGTGAATAAAATTATATGAAATGGATTGAAAATTCGGAAATATTCCAAAACGCATTTAATTTACTTACGTAATTGCACTGATATAGCTTCTGAAATATTCAAAATTTCACTCAAAATGAAAACAGCGGCACATAAAACTACAAACGAATGCATCTTGAAGAGCAATGATCCCAATTTGACCATCAAGAAACCCTTTTATACCTAAAGTAACGACATAAATTTATATAATTGGCAGGGCACTGGTTAATCTGCAAGTTGAGAGCAGTAAACCTGGGGTTAACGACTTTTCAAAGGCAATTTTGGGCCACACCAACAGGTGCTTGCCAATTCCCAGCGCATCTTCTGATTTAACAATAGAATATTTATTGCCCAAAAATGCAAATTTTAAATGCACTTCTTGTGTACCGCGGATGAAGCGTGGTTGCGTGGGTAGTCGGGACTTGCCATTAAAACATGTTACGAAGATTTTTATTGGTGTTACCCTTAGTACCAGAAACTTTATTTGTTTTATGTTCGCTGCCATCATTTATAGCTACTCACTACTCACTCACTCACTCACTCAAGTTTTAGAATTTATAAATTCGATGCAAGTGATAAGATTATACAAAAATATCAATATTTTATGCTAGTTCTTCTTCGAGTTTAAAAATAGCTGCAAGTTTTCCAGCCGATTCCAAATACGCAAAATATAACGCTTCTTTGAATATCGGTAGCAGAGCATCTGAGAGCGGGCGAGAGTTGTCGAATGTTAAATATGGATCAGAAGAAGCTAAAAATGCCAAGCAATAAATTTAACTTAGGCAAAATAGTAAAATCTTATAATTGAGTCGATTGATTTTGTCATCAAAAATATATAAAATAAGAATTGATTAATAAACAACATACCAGCTTCACTGAATGAAAGTTTGGAAAATAGAGGCTCCACTTTTAGTTCAGGTTTAAATGGGTTAGCTAATCGACCTTCACGTGTTCGAGTAACTTTAAAAAGAATCGATAACTTTATGTCTACGTTCTGTAGAGTGAAATTTGCAAACCCAGGTTGTAGCAAAGCTATTGAGTAAATTTGTGCCCCTTCTTCAAATTCTCCAGTTAGAGTTAAGGTATCCATAGTGAACGATATGTTTCCTACTACTTGGTCCCATCCCGTTTTATAGACATGGAGAGTATCAAAACCAAATAACTGGCAATTCTTCATTGATAGCTTCAGGATCGGTTGATCTATTTTAATATCTGCTAATTGTAGAGGCAAAAAAGACGGAAAACCATATGTTGCATCACCTTGAGATATTATTGGCCAAGCCTCATTTGCTGCTTCTGGGCCACATATTTCAATTTCTTCCTCTTTACATTTTCTAACATAAGAGGCTAAAATTTCAAAACATGCATATTATATCCTCAAAGCACTACAAATTTGTGACTTGTTAGCAATATTACTTAATTCTTTAAAAATATTATCAGTACTTACGAAACTCAAGGCAATCAAACCCAGTGAACAGAGCAATCAACAATAATGCAGCAACAGCACAAAACGTACTCATTGTTAATCAATTTTTGAGCCAGTAAGATGGCTTGCATGGATTTTATATCCTTTGCAAAAATGAAGATTTGAGAAAGTAGTTTTCTTAAAGCAAGAATGCATATTGTATAAAATTGCTTTTCAGGTTTCGTCAACTTGATTTTGAATCTTAAAAAATTCATTATGTATACATAAATAGATAAATAATCTTATATTATAACTTCTTTATACGCAGGTTTATTTGTAGTTGTATCCATAATTATTATAGCGATAGAAAAAGAATCTCTTTTTGTTACTACACATGATTCCGTTTTGCTGGTCAAGTGTGATAGTTTTTGTAGCAGTTGACCGTAACCTTTCAGACAGTTATATTTAATATAACTTTCTTTTGATACATATACCAAAAAAGTTCTTTATTTATGACGGAAAACATACGAGGTCTTTCAAACTTTCTTTTACTCTACTATAATACAAGTAAAGCAGTTAGCAAACTATAGCGTCCCACAGATTTGTAACCGGAAAAAAAATGTTATACTATTTTCATTTATGTAGATAAATAACTTTCTTAAATCACAATTTTAATGATAATATTTCAAGACCAAAAGTACTTATATTTTATTTGTTGAAATAAAACCCAGGATACTCAAAGCAATTTTGCATTATTTTTTTTAATAATCAGCTAGCGTCTTTTAAATACCACTCCAGTAATTTAATAGTATGCAAAATGTAAACAACCATGCTTGTTCTGAGCAGCCATCAATGAATTTACCATATGAACTCGTTGTTAGAACCATTTTATTGTTTATTTTACATTTATAGGAAATAAATTAAACTCTGGCATTTTTATACCTTTGTTTTTTACGATGTTTTTGATTTTATTGTTATTTTTGG
>JAWQRO010000461.1:0-38577 GCA_033557835.1 Helochares maculicollis
ATAGACGCACCTTATCGACTGCAAATGAGCATCGAAATTTGTGGGCATACAAAATTAGCGGCCGTCCGCTGGACGTCTTTGCCGAGACCGCTTCCCAGCGAAACGACATCGAGGAGGGGCCGAAGCCGCAGTCGCAGCCTCGGCCGCAGCCGCAGCCGCAACCCAAGATCACGGTTCGATTTTTCTCTTATTATCAACAGCGATTACAGTAATCTGCGTCCAACATCTCGAACGGTCGAGGTAAAAGTCGACGCCCCGATCTTCCTCAACCCGAAACCACGACGGACAATCAAAATTAAGTTACCTATCCGCATCTTAATTGCTTATCGAGGTTCGGCGTAATGTGTAGATGAAATTAATTAATTTAGCAGTTGTAATTTGTAGATAATGACATATTAACAACGTTTTTTTTTACCAAAATAACCACCGTGGTGCCGAGGCGGCGCGATTGGATCATTTGCATTTTGATCAAGTTTCCTTTAGACTTTTCGATCTCGATTCCGATAAGAAAAGAGGAGGTTGCTGCTGATATTGCAGCACTCGCCGCTGTTCCGTCACTTTGTGACAAGCATACCCACAAAAGTTTGAGCCGTCCCCAATCGGCATTATATCATGCCCATGAACTTTCATTTCCGGCTGAGCAATTAATTTTAAATCTATTTTGGAGTTTCATCACTGTGGAGTTCAAAGAATTAAATGAATTTTAGAGCAGCACCTACTGTGGCGGTCAAAAAGACTTTGTAATAATATATGAACACCCAATTTTTATTCCAAATTTATTTCAACCTCTTCAAAGGAATGCCCTCTGGGTTAGTACACTTGCCAATCCAATTTCTAGTCTTTGAAACAGTTGTTGAAGTTGACTTAAGATGACCCCCTTTGACAAAAAGCTCGTCGGGGTCGTCTTGCCGTCCATGCTTTTACGAAATGTTAAATCATAATATAACGAATATTTTTGTTGTACATGAACATCCAACTTTTATTCCAAATTTATTTCAACCTCTTCAAAGTAATGTCCTCTGGCTTAGTACACTTGCCAATTCAATTTCTAGTCTTTGAAACAGTGATTGAAGTTGACTCAAGATGACTCCCTTTGACAAAAAGCTCGTCGAGATCGTCTTGCTGTCCATGCTTTTACGAAATGGTAAATCATAATAGAACGAATATTTTTGTTGATCATGAACATCACATTTTTATTCCAAATTTATCTCAACTTCTTCAAATGTATGCCCTCTGGGTTAGTACACTTGCTAATCCAATTTCTAGTCTTTGAAACAGTTGTTGAAGTTGACTTAAGATGACTCCCTTTGACAAAAAGCTCGCCGGGATCGTCTTGCTGTCCATGCTTTTACGAAATGGTAAATCATAATATAACGAATATTTTTGTTGAACATGAACATCCAATTTTTATTCCAAATTTATTTCAACCTCTTCAAAGGAATGCCCTCTGGGTTAGTACACTTGCCAATCCAATTTCTAGTCTTTGAAACAGTTGTTGATGTTGACTTAAGATGACTCCCTTTGACAAATAGCTTGTCGAGATCGTCTTGCCGTCCATGCTTTTACGAAATGATAAATCATAATAT
Organism: Helochares maculicollis; assembly: GCA_033557835.1. NCBI lineage: Eukaryota > Metazoa > Arthropoda > Insecta > Coleoptera > Hydrophilidae > Helochares > Helochares maculicollis. The sequence goes on from JAWQRO010000461.1 coordinate 1,587, forward strand.
AACGAATATTTTTGTTGCACATGAACATCGAATTTTTATTCCAAACTTATTTCAACCTCTTCAAAAGAATGCCCTCTGGGTTAGTCCACTTGCCAATCCAATTTCTAGTCTTTGAACAGTTGTTGAAGTTGACTCAAGATGACTCCCTTTGACAAAAAGCTCGTCGGGATCGTCTTGCCGTCCATGCTTTTACGGAATGATAAATCATAATATAACGAATACTTTTGTTGTACATGAACATCCAATTTTTATTCCAAATTTATTTCAACCTCTTCAAAGAAATGCCCTCTAGGTTAGTACACTTGCCAATTCAATTTCTAGTCTTTGAAACAGTTGTTGAAGTTGACTTAAGATGAATCCCTTCGACAAAAAGCTCGTCGAGATAGTCTTGCCGTCCATGCTTTTACGAAATGATAAATCATAATATAGCGAATATTTTTGTTGTACATTAACATCCAATTTTTATTCCAAATTTATTTCAACCTCTTCAAAGGAATGTCCTCTGGGTTAGTACACTTGCCAATCCAGTTTCTAGTCTTTGAAAGAGTGGTTGAAGTTGACTCAAGATGACTCCCTTTGACAAAAATCTCGTCGGGATCGTCTTGCCGTCCATGCTTTTACGAAATGATAAATCATAATAGAACGAATATTTTTATTATAGGTATTAATATCAGCTATTAATGGAGGTAATCAATAACTCTGGTACAAACGACCATTTTCATCTTAATCACTAAGGTGAGATCATTCTATTTGTGTGATAGGGAACAAATTACAGTATTTTCAGTGTTTGCTTAATTTAACATTTACCTTGTTATCCTGTTTCATGTTATGAAATGCCTATGGTACCTTCGTGGTCTCAATGGTTTGTAATTGCAATGCGTCGGTAGCACTATGGGTGATTATGAGCATGCTTGGGGCTCACCCCGGTTCCCACAGCTATTCATTCGCTTAATTCGATTTCCATTGATTGAAATTTTATGTTACACTACTTTGGTTGAGTTGTTGCATGTGTATTGTTATTAATCAGTGAATTCAGAAGGAAACTATTGGGATGCGTACCAGCATACAGACAACAGACTGTGCAACAATGCAGCTTATGCTACAACAATTTGACAGTACGCCATTTTTGTTGGGTCGTCAACAAGTTTCAGACGCGCACCAGTGATAGACTGAAAAAGTGTATGCACCGTGCTGTATTGGTGTGGTCAGTATGTCGAAAAACAAAAGGCATTCGCTGATAGCATTAATTATTTTATCTCACATGAAGAAAACTGTTGCCGAATTGTAGCGAAACGCTCATGGATGAGCACGTTCCATCGCAAGGTACGTGTGAACGATTGTGTCAACGTTTCAAAAGATGATTTGCAACCACAGAAACAACTCGCAATGCAATTGGAAGTTACCCAAAAAGGTGTCTCCAACCCTACAAGACATGAGAAAAATTCAAAAGACCACCAGATGGGTAGATCAGATGAGTTGAACGATAGATAAATTGAAAAGCGCAAAACGCCCGTGACAGATTTTGGTCGTTCAGTACAAAAAAATCGTTTTTGCTTCGTTTAGTGACAGGCAGCGTATTTTGAGAATCCCAAGCATAAGAACCCATGGGTAGACTCAGAAGCATCGACCGAAAACTCGCTTTGGCAAAAAAAACGAAGCTCTGTGTTTAGTGAGTCCAGAGAAGTTTTTTTATGAGCTACTAAAAGCTGCAGGAACGGTTAATACAAAACGCTACCAATAGCAGTTAACCAATTTAAACCGCTCGGTTCTTGTAAAGGGCCAGAATACTGAAACGGATAACACAATGCTATTTTTCCTCATGACAATGCTCCATCACTTACGATAAAACCGTTTTCCGCTACATTGGGAGCACTCAGCTTACGAGTTCTACCTCATGCGGCTTACTCACCAGACTTGGCTCCTTTCAATCGGAAGGAAGTGGCAATCACCACTTTTTTCATCGATGAGCAGCGCTTTGGTTCGTATGATGATGTGAAAAAGTGCTCGATGACTAATTCGCGGCAAAAGGAGAAGATTTCTACTAGCTTGGCATTCTTAAACATCTCTAAAGATGGTACCAATGCATTACACGCGATGGACCATACTTTCAATATGGCATTTTCTATTTATTGGGTTCTTTTTATATTGAAATTAGAACGTCTGAATCTATGTGGGTGTTGTTACTTTGCGAAAAAAATTGTAAAAAACGATGTTCCTGCTAGACGACTTAATGGCTCATTTAAGAGGGGCATTTTCATGAATTTCTGGTCATGCAATCTTCACGAAATTGTGGTGACCTGGCCTTCAAAGTCTATTGCCCATAGATACCATACATACTTGCATCTTCCTTTCGTTATAGGTGCTACAGTTCGACGAAATGTCTTTCAAGATCTTCTGTTCGTGATCATCTCTTTTCCTTGTATTCATGTTTTGCCTCTCCTTTTGCCACCCTTGGTTTCCAGCAGTTCCCATATTTTCGTGGGCCTGTCTCTTGTCCTCTTCCTTATCACCCTCGTCTACCAGAACTTTCTTGTCATCCTGTCTCTTGGTATTCATTGCTGGTACCTCCACCATTGAAGCCGGCGTTAATCTACCTCGTCCAGTGAGGCTTCTATCTCAAAATATCCCGGTAAATCGACCCTTTTCATGCAAAACCTTTTTGACACTCTTCTACCGCTCTGACGAATCTTATATCCGCTGCTGTCTGCAATCTACTCATCTGTTGTGAGTTGAGAACCCATATTTTCATTTTCATGAATTTCTGGTCATTCAATCTTCACGAAATTGTGGTGACCTGGCCTTCAAAGTCTATTGCCCATAGATTCCATACATACACACAGTCTTGCATCTTGCGTTCGTTATAGGGGTCACAATTCGGCAAAATGTCTTCCAAGCTCTTCTGTTTGCGATCATCTCTTTTCCTTGTACTCATGTTTTGCCTCTCCTTTTGCCACCCTTGGTTTCCAGCAGTTCCCATATTTTCGTGGGCCTGTCTCTTGTCCTCTTCCTTATCACCCTCGTCTACCAGAACTTTCTTGTCATCCTGTCTCTTGGTATTCATTGCTGGTACCTCCACCATTGAAGCCGGCGTTGATCTACCTCGTCCAGTGAGGCTCCTATCTCAAAATATCCCGGTAAATCGACCCTTTTCATGCAAAACCTGTTTGATACTCTTCTACCGCTCTGACGAATCTCATATCCGCTGCTGTCTGCAACCTACTCATCTGATGTGAGTTGAGAGCCAATATTTCGACTCCATGCATAAGTGTAGGTTTGATGAACGAGTGGCTTAGTTGCATCTTTGCAAAGATGCAGCTGATAGCAAACATACAAAAATATTCTAATCGTGCCTAAACGTCTTCAAAATTTTTATATCCAGTGAGAAAATCTGAGGTTCTTGGAGTAGGGCCCAAAAATGGTTATCTCTAGCCCAAAAATTTGTTGGTGGAATTAATTAAAAGACAATTTTTGTTGCAGGTATAGAGATGATACCTTGTGTTGGACAGAGCGGTAAGTTTTTATCTCTTTCGCGGAGTCTTCCCGAGATGAATCTGTATGAATTTTGGATGCGAGGCACAGATTCGCTCGGAGTCATCCGAATATGCAGACATTTTATTGTGCTAAAGCTTATGGAATTAAAGTTTTATAACGACTGTGTTGTTTTTATTTTACGGCTGCGTGTGGTGAATTGGGGGGTCGTTGAACGATCGGTTCGATTGGGGCTCGCCGGGGATCGGAGAAGATCCTTTGCACTTCGATGGGGGTGGCGGAACGTAGATTTCTGATCATTCGGTGCCGCGGTTCCGAAGAAAACGGCGATGTCTTCTGCCGATTGCCGTTTGCCGATTACCGATGGCCCTTCTCGATGTCTTCTGCCGCCCAGACCTGCACTTATTAGAGCAAATTATCCCCCCGGTACATCGATATCGCCGTAGTAATCATGTGCGGTAATTTCATAACAGGTTTTGATTTAAGGTTGATAGACTGGGGCTAATCGACTCTGAGATAATTTATAACCGTCTTGTTTTATTTGCCACCCTCATTAGTCGATGCATCGCGACCGACCAGAAAAACCTTCGACAAGTATCGATGCCTGCCTGTAATGGCTGTGACAAAACAAAAACCTGACTGACGACTTGCTCCCGACCGATCTGACCTCAAATTCGGACTCGGCCGGACCAGGGGCGGATTGTAACAATAAGAAAACCGAAATGTTGCTATCTGGACGCAAATAGAGATGCGTATCGCAGACGCGAACTTCGCCCGCCGGAGGGAAAAACTGAGCCCCGGCGAAGGGTCGATTTTAAAGAGTTTCGAAAATCCATCACGGATCGATTTGTTCGGCACAATAACTAAAGATGACAACAGGTTACCGGTCTGGGTCTCGGTCTCGCTCTCGGTCTCGGTCTCGGTACAAATGAGCCGACCCGGCGCGGAGATGCCTACAAAAATGGATACAGAGAAAGAGAAAGACTTCGCAGATATGTAGTATTAATTCAACCGCGTAATCGATACGGAATATCTACAATTCTTAATTGAATTTATTGTGCAGATATCAAAGTCAATGCTTTATCGGCTTTTCCCGTATAAAATTGTTTATATATATCATTGTTCTGTCCGCGGAAGCCGCGCCGAACGGTTAACTTTCCTCGGCGCATAGTTTTGCCAATTAATAGGATATCACATAAGCTAATGTAGATCCATGCAGATACCATCGCTTCAGCATGCGTGTCTTCGGCGATACCGCGGTTCCTTGCGACCCTTCGGTTCTCATTTCTGCGGCTCGGAGAGGCATTTTTGCTAAAACAACCTCCGACGGGCCTCACGTCTTCCGTCATAAATGCGAGGGCGTCATGACTTATGTGCGACGAATTATTAAGAAGGGAAAGTAATCGTAAAAAAACTCCGTCGCTAACGGACTTTTGATAAGAATCCCACCCTCGGCAACGTTTTAATTTAACTTACGTCCTCACTACTCACCCCAGCGCCACTCCAAACCTCACAAGACAACTAACTATCCCCGCATGTGCCGCCGTCGCGCCAAACTAACACCGATCTTTCCCTCAAACTAAATATCTACTCGCAAAATTACTTCTCGGCGGGGTGGCGGTGATACGTTGTTCGTCCTTCCCGGCTTCCGGGTATTCATTAGGCGAAAATCGTGTAGAAAATATTGAATCGAGGCGATATTTGCAATTGAACCCCGGCGACCGGCCGATCCCCTTCGGACATGTTGGTGCGATATTCTTTAGACGGTCACGTGTCACTTTTTAGTTATCCTTTCTTAGCTGTTCTAATCTACTCGGCTCCGTTAGGTCATCTCAGAGGAACAATAACGCTGAAAATATCACAAACAGCGCGACCTGCCAAGGTTTATTCCTTCCGAAAAGTCTCATTAAAATTGAGTCGTCTACGGAAGGGGGCACAAAGTTAAAAGAGTACTTCTACCAGGCAACGAACTAATCTACTAGTTATAGCTAATTCTACAATGTTTAGCATTTGGGGTCCACTAAAAATGGAATTTTCGAAATTTAATAAATACCACTCACGGTGATCCGATCAAGTTGACACTTTGTATCTGTCAGTTTTTCGTGGTATTTATGACATGCACAAATTTGCAATTGGATAGCTCAAATTGAAAGACTAGTTTACTTGAAAACATTTCGAAATTGGGTAGGTAAACAGCTACTTCTGATGGTCTGACAAGCTTTAAAAGTTGATAGAGATCTTCCGATCATAGCCGTCTCTCATCGCTCCACCTCAAATGGTCTGACCGCTATCGTACACACAAACACTGACACCATGTCAAAATAGTCAAAATAGAGTCAGGGGCACTCAAAACGGGAGGTTCGTCTAAATCTCAAGGTTGAATTTTGTCATGATCGCAGAACCTTCCCTTTACTATACTATAGTCATATGAGATTGTACAAATATGCTAATTGACAGTACTTATTAAGGACACAAGTAAGTGTTGACGTTTTTCATGTCACGTTGGTTCGTAATTTCCAACATATGGAGTTATTTTATTCATCAAAGTATGCACCCATATTACATACATACTTTTGCACCTAATGCTAAGGTTTAGGCTGATGGTATAAAAGACTGGCAAACAAGAGTCAATGAGTTCCTGGAAAGGCAGTTTTACGCCAATGTTGGAATTCAATTGTTTCCTATTAAAAAGCTGTCCAAATTGAGGAAGCAGTAATAATTGGTAGGGACTAAATTTGAGTATGTTGGATGATGCGGCTGCAACTCCAATGCCTGTGGCTCCGCCAGTGTGTGGCTTAGCGTTATCATGCGTTGAGATGGGAGTCGATCTGTTATCCAATATACCAGGTGCGCAAGTTTAAAATGTCGTTTTTGTTATGAAAAATACGCAATTATTTAAGAACAATGGCAAAACATTTTTTATCCAAAATATTAGTCCTCGCTTTTTACACATTTTATCCATCTCTCGGGCAATTTATGGATACCATTCAATAAGAAAGCTTCATTCATTGATATCCATTTTTGTACATCGTTGAATGTCTTGAACTGTTGCTCAGCCAGTGCGTGTCCCATCGATGAGAAGAGGTGACAATCAAAAGGCGCCAGGTCTGGTGAGTACGGCAGGTGGGGTAACTCCTACCTACCCTACGCCAAACAATTTTCTATCCTGCACTTTGTGCTGGGATACTCAGAACGAGCTTATAATAAAATTATAACAAAAATATTTACAAATTTGCTACTAATGCAGCGACTTATATATATATATATATATATATATATATATATATAGTATTTTCTTCCACGATCAGAAGGACTGCAGTTACAAGACTTTCTTTTTATGGTAATCGTATTTGTCTCTTTTGTACGTACAACATAAACGCGTCTGATACTAACAGCTAACGAACGACAAGACCTAGCGATTATAAGGAACAGTTTTCCGACCGTTTTCCTTTATGTCTATTGCTTAGGCCCGGTTCCAAAATAGTTTTCTAGTTTTCTACTCTCTAAATATAATTTTCAATTATAAAACAAAAAGACCAAATCGTTTTTATGATGGTTCTGTTTGTATCTAGTATATCTTGTAGGTCATAAACTCGTCAAAAGTGATGATGCTTTGTATACCAAGTGCACAAACTTAAAATATCGTTTTGTCATGAAAACTACCCACTTATTTAAGAACAATGGTAAAACATTTTTTACTCAAAATATTGGCTCTCGCTTTTTGCACATTTTATCCATCGCTCGGGCAATTTATGGATACCATTCGAAAAGAAAGCTTCAACTTTCATCGACCCATTTTTGTACATCCTCGAAAGTCTTAAAGTACTGCTCAGCCAGTGCGTGTCCCATCGATGAGAACAGGTAATAATCAAAAGGCGCCAGTTCTGGTGAATACGGCGGATGGGGTAGAAATTCTCAACCATGCGAAGAAATCGTTGCTTTGAACGCTTTGATTGAATATGCAGGAGCGTTGTCATGCTGCAGAATGACTTTGTCGTGTCTTCGACCCCATTCTGGGCGTTTTTCGATCAATGCGTGGTTTAAATTGATCATTTGTTGTCGGTAGCGGATGGTTTTAACTGTTTCACCGGGTTTGAGACGCTCGTAGTACACTACTTCCTTCTGATCCCGCCACAAACACAGCATTGTCTTCCTCCCAAAACAATCCGGTTTTGTACTCGACATTGATGGTTGTCCTGGCGTTACCCACGATTTCTTACGTTTGAGATTCTCAAAATATATACATTTTTCATCGCCAGTTGCAGCTCGGTGCAAAAGAACCTTTCTTTTGTGGCGTAAATGCAGCATTTCGCAATTTTTCGTCTTCCCTTGAGTCCTTCGTTCAGTTTGTGTGGAACCCATTTTCCAACCTTTTGAATCTTCCCCATGGCTCTCAGGTGATCGGAAATGGCTTGCCGAGTGACATTCAACTGCTCCGCCATCATTTGTTGTGTTTGTGTATCGTCTTCGTCCAATAATGCTTGTAATTCGTCATCTTCAAACTTTTTTGGTCGATTTTCACGTCCTTTGTCAATAACATTGAAATCGCCACTTTTGAAACGTTGACACCAGCGGTCACAACAGTTGGAGTTGGAGCAAGATCGCCGTACAAGATTCTCTACAAGAATTCGAAGACTTTCCAATCCCTTTTTCTTTTGATTGAACAAGAAAATCATTATATGCCGCAAATGCTCTTTACTTGGCTCGAAATTCGACAAGTTTAACACGAAAAAGAAGTATGGTACTAACTCGTTATAAACTAAACGATTATGACGTTTTGTAGTGGGCGGCAGTCTTGCTAAAAAATGGCGCTTTGGACTTCAAAAGTTACTTAGATAGATGTCATGCGCCATCTTTTGACAACAACTCGACATTTTGTACTTGCGCACCTGGTAGATCATGCAATCATTTAAGTTTTTGTATCATCTCGTTCAGCTATATTGCGCTCTGAAGTGAGATATATCCTTGTCAAAACATCACATTGATCATTTGCGAGTGTCTTATTGAATCCGTTTGAGAGCATAAGTGAAGATTCTGTTCAAAACTTGATCAGTTTTATAACGAGGAAGCCTCATCAAGCCAGATTCCAAACGCTTTTGTGTCTGTTTTATCGGAGTTCATGTGGGGTTTACTCACCCAACGTTTTGTCAAACTGTTCATTGACTATAAAAGCGGCTGAATTTTATTGATGCAACTTTCAATTTCCTCTTGTAAAGCAAGGGTGATTGTGGGATTGTTGACATAGACTTTTGACTTCAAAAAAACCTGATTAAATGGAAACTAATGGTGCTAAACCAAAGGATCTAGGGGACCAATTCTGATCACCGAAACAAGAGAGTCTCTGCCCTCTCAGCCTATGAGCTTTTATTATTGGTATTATGCTGGGTTCTATAAACTGCTCTCTTAGTTCTGCATTTGTTTTTTTGCATCCTACACCATACATCATTTTCTCACAGAATATTCTTTTAGTACCTTCCGCTCACAAACTTCAAATCACTTCTACTTCGTCCTGGTCATTGTCGATGTTTGACATGTTTGTGACTACCAGAATTATTAGAGTTTTCCGGATGCTAATCTTTGCACTAGATTTGTTTTTTCTTCATAGTAGTTTATTTAGAGCAGGTATATAACGGTCTCCAGGCACTATTTTTCTTTGGATCTCTTCTTCGTTGTCCAGATTACGTGAAAATACTGTTTCTGGTTAGTCGAATTTCTCTACATTTTGAAAGTTTTTTCTGCACTGTGGATACCTCCAGATATTTTCCGTTGGGAAATTTCTTGCCTGGCCAGTCCGTGCATTTTGCTTTTGCCTAGTACTACTGTGATCAAAAAGTAAGGTGAATTTGTTTATAAAATGTAATTTTTTCATTAATTCTTTCATTGATGGTCGTCAAGAGCGCGGTTCGTCTTGAACGCGTTCTCGGTCCGCTTTGAACTCGTTGTACAACTTACAAATGTTTTTTTTGTGCAATAGTTTGATGACCAAAGGCCTTCCGCAACAGTTTCAAAGTATCCGCACAAGAATATTCGCTTCGCAAACAACATTTGATGCAAGTTCTTTGCTCAGCAAAATCACCCATTGTTAATATCGAAAAATTCACTTTTGGTTGTTTACAAAAACACGTGTAAGTTGGAGATAATTAAAGCCGTTGACAAACAGACACTTGGCAAATGCTATAGAGAGTCCTAGCAACATAGGAAAAAAATTTACCTGCCTTCCTAATGCCCAGGAGTTTTAAATGACGATTTCACCTTACTTTTTGATCACAGTTGTATGTGAGTCCCTAGCTTTTTAATTTTCTTGAGGGCACAATTACCTATACCAATTTTGGAGAAGCAGTTTGCTCCTGTCAGCTACTTAGGAACACTAGACCTAAATATACCATTTCACGGGATGCGGTAGTTATCCGTAACAACCCAACCATCATAACAGTGCAAATTTTCAACCGTTCCAATTTCAAGAAGATTCATTTTTAAAAATAGTATATTTTTATATCTGCCCATAGTTTGTATGCACAGGCGAGTGATGTAACGTTCTTAAAAAAACAACAGAATTGTCAAATATCAAGCTAAAGTCAAACAATCATCTATTGAAGTAGGCAATGATGAACTACAAAGTTCATCCTTGACAACCTGATTTAATAATCGTGCAGCTTAAGTGTGAAGTTGGCGGTAGACTAATGCAGTTAAACCTTCTGTTTCGAAAAATGATAGTACTTTCCGAACCACCCAATGCACATGACAAAACTACGCATCGAGGTCTGAAGAAAGTGACGTTTATTGAAAATCGGACAGGAATTTCTGTTTAACCCATTGATGTGTGAGCGAGACTGCCTACATCAGTGAATGTTATGATTCCAAATTGTCAGCAGCACGTCAACGGCAGTGCCAGCGGTAAGCAGAGCTGTTCTGCGCGCCGCAGCGGCATCGCCAATTAGAGCGGTATCGATAACTAGACCACGATCGCTGGGCAGCAGTTCTTATCGCAGCGCAGCGACCACCACGGTAGGGTGCGATGCTGGGCGATGCGAGACGATGTTTCAAGACGACACGAAACGCGATGCGACGTGTCGATTTGCGAGCACATCCAATTCCAGTTTCCGATTGTCCGACATCGGACAGCTTCAGCTTCAGCTGAAGAGCGGCCGAGAGTAGAATTGAGTAGAGAAGAGAGGAGAAGAAAGAAGGTAAGGGGGGAATGCCCTGATCGTACTCACACTGACACAGGCACAAACGCACTTGCAAAAAATATATCCATTGTTTGAAGTTTATACTCCCTTATTAGGAGGTTGCATAAATTAACAAAGCGGTGCGGCATGAAGGGCACAGTCACAATAGAGGTCTGTAACGATTTTATGTACCTTTGATATCTCCACATATAAATCTCTTTCGTCCAAACGAAACCAGAGATGATTTTTTGTGCGAAAAATATACTGTGTTGTTGTATTGTTGACTAGATAGATGTGATATTTATTGTGTCCAGCAGCCTCATAGAATGCGACGTCGTCCGCTAGAGTTGCATTTCAGCATTCTCCACATACATGAGTTTTAATGAGCAATCCCTCTAAACTCGGCCCCGGTACCGCAACCGAACAGAACCCTGTTCTGTCCTGTTGCGGCCCCGCTAGACCTCGTCAGCCGAAGGCCCCGCTTTTTACATCAATGAGCGGCCTTCTTTGGACAGAAGCGTCTGTCTTCTTCAACGTCTGTTACTGACGGTGTTGGTGCTAGTGCTGCGGGGCCCGCTGCCGTTGCCGCTGAACGCTGCCGCAGCCGCAACCGCTGCCCCTGCTTCTTTTACGCTCTACAAATCCAACGCTGATGGATAGATTTCTCGGTATAACTTACGGCCACGATCAACTTTGGTCTCTTTCCTTTTACAAGATGAGTTTTTACGGTGGCCCCCTTCGTCCGTCCGCGACCCCTTCGGCCGAGATCCTCATATCGCACCAGCGACGACGTGTGCGATGGACGTACGACAGTTGGCGATGACTCGAATGCAAGATCGCCGGTAAGGCCCAGCAGATGAGGACGGAGTTCCAAGGAGAGCGGAGGGAACTGGACTGATCGATCGTATTGTTATGTCAATCCTGGATAACAGCATTTTAATTAAATTTATTTCACCTCTATGAGCTAGTCCCTTTCGGTTCTAATTCGTAGGCCCAATTTTACAACAACCAAATCTGGTTCGCCCCTTTAACCGAAATACAAAAAACAAATACACACAACGAAGTCTTTACTTCCATATGAATGAATCAACGTACTTAATTTGATCGTTCTTTCATCAGCGGTTTTAAAGTAGCGCTACTGTGATCAAAAAATAATAGGAAGGGCCAGCTGCTGCTCTAAAGTTCAATCATCCCTTTCAAAGTAATCCCCTCCAGATTTAATACCTCCTTAGTAACTGTTTCCCAATCATAGTTGCTGAAGTCAATTTCCGGGATGGTCTTCAAAACGTTCTTCAGTTCGTCATGTATCTCAGTCAATTGAGTCATAACGGTTTCCTCTGCGTTATGTGACTGACTCCAGAAGCTATAAGGAGCTAAATCAGGCGAATAAGGTGGTTGCGGAACGATTTGAATCGAATTTATGGCAAAATAGTTTCGAATAACCAATGCAATGTGAGAAGTAAACGCGAAATCAAGAGTTTTCCATCGTTAATTTAGACCGCTTCCGGCGAATAGCCTCACCCAATCGACGCATAACCTTCAAATCCTTTGTAGGCAGTTTGGCCAAGCGGAAGGCAATCATAATTGACCACACCACTACAATAGAAAACTCTCAACATCACTTTGAGTTTGGACTTTGGTATTATTTTCGACTTGCTGTGATTCTGAACTTGCTTTGATGTTGGACTGTGATTTTGGACTTGCTGTGTTTTTGGATTTGCTGCGATTTTGGATTTGCTGTGATTTTAGACCTACTGTGATTCTTAGCTTACTCAGATTTTGAACTTACTGCGATTATAGACTTGTTGTGATTTAGGACTTGCTCTAATTTCGTGCTGCTGCGGTTTTAAACTTTCTGTTGGATTTGACTCACCTTTAGCAGGATGTTTTCTTGGTTGGTTGGCCTCTTTCGTGTCATAATAATGTGTTTTCTAACGTTTTAGTAGCCAATCATTATTGCATCACAGTCATTAACAGGACGCTCTTCTTCAAAGTGTTTATTTGTGTCCAAAAACGAAATGGGGCTAGTTTGAGGCACAAGTGGTCGTGTCTTGTCAATCGATGGTTTTGACCTTTACGGTATTTGCATTCTTCAGAATTCTTCAGTCTTTAACTGACAACCCCCTGTTTTTTGGCACAGCGTTCTTTGTCTTACTGTTGGATTTGACTAACCGTTAGCAAGATTTTCCTTCCGTTGGTCGGCGATTTCGCGTCGTAAACGCAAGTCCATGTCTCTTGCGTGTCATAATAATGTATTTGATAACGTTTTGGTAGTCAATCATTTTAGCATCACACTCATTAACAGGGCGCTCCGTTTCAAAGTTTGTGTCCAAAACTGAAATGGGGCTAGTCTGAGGCACAAGTGGTCGTGTCTTGTGCAATGTGAGAAATAAACGCGAAATCATGAGTTTTCCATTGATAATTCAGACCGCTTCCGGCGAATAGCTACACCCAAACGACGCATAACCCTCAAATTCTTTGTGGGCAGTTTGGCCAAGCGGAAGGCAATCATAATTGACCACACCACTACAATAGAAACATTATCAAGATCACTTTGAGTTTGGACTTTGGTATTCTTTTGGACTTGCTGTGATACTGAACTTGCTCTGATCTTGGACTGTGACTTTGGACTTGCTGTGATTTTGGATTTGCTGTGATTTTAGACCTACTGTGATTTTTAGATATCTGAGATTTTGGACTTACTGTGACTATGGACCTGCTGTGACTTAGGACTTGATCTAATTTCGTGCTTGCTGAGGGTTTAATCTTGCTGTTTGATTTGACTCAACTTTAGCATGATTTTCCTTCCGTTGGTCGGCGGTTTCGCGTCATAAACGCAAGTCCATGTCTCTTACGTGTGATAATAATGTATTTGATAACGTTTTGGTAGCCAATCATTTTTGCATCACACTCATTAACAGGACGCTCTTTTTCACAGTTTGTGTCCAAAACCGAAATGGGGTTAGTCTGTGGCACAAGTGGTCGTGTCTTGTGCAATGTAAGAAGTAAACGTGAAATCAAGAGTTTTCCATTGATACTTCAGACCGCTTCCGACAAATAGTCTCGCCCAAACGACGCATAACCCTCAAATTCTTTGTGGGCAGTTTGGCCAAGCGGAAGGAAATTATAATTGACCACACCACTACCATAGAAAACTGTCAAGATCACTTTGAGTTTGGACTTTGGTATTCTTTTGGACTTGCTGTGATTCTGAGCTTGCTCTGATGTTGGACTGTGATTTTGGACTTGCTGTGATTTTCGATTTGCTGTGATTTTAGACTTACTGTGATTCTTAGCTTACTCAGATTTTGAACTTACTGCGATTATAGACTTGCTGTGATTCTGAACTTGCTCTGATGTTGGACTGTGATTTTGGACTTGCTGTGATTTTGGATTTGCTGTGATTTTGGATTTGCTGTGATTTTGGATTTGCTGTGATTTTGGATTTGCTGTGATTTTGGATTTGCTGTGATTTTAGACCTACTGTGATTCTTAGCTTACTCAGATTTTGAACTTACTGCGACTATAGACTTGTTGTGATTTAGGACTTGCTCTAATTTCGTGCTGCTGCGGTTTAAATTTTCTTTTGGACTTGACTCACCTTTAGCACGATGTTTCCTTGGTTGGTTTCTTTCGTGTCATAATAATGTGTTTGCTAACGTTTTAGTAGCCAATCATTATTGCATCACAGTCATTAACAGGACGCTGTTCTTCAAAGCGTTTGTTTGTGTCCAAAAACGAAATGGGGCTAGTCTGCGGCACAAGTGGTCGTGTCTTGTCAATCGATGGTTTTGACCCTAACGATATTTGCATTCTCAGAATTCTTCAGTCTTTAACTGACAACCCCCTGTTTTTTGGCACTAAATCCTTAACGCGACGGTCTCTTAGCGTTCTTTGTGCAATTTATACCAATCAAAAGCACTAAATAGTTTTTGTCACTAAATGCCTTTTGCAACATTTTAGAAGCTGAAATTCCACTTTGCCTACTGCAAGTTCTTCGCTGGACCGTCGCAATCATTCTACAAAGTATAAAAATCAGCAGAGACACTCCCGATTTTTCGTCTGAAGCTCGATGATGTACGTAAACTTTGAATGACGGCTACGTGATCCGCGCTCGCACTAAAGCTAACTATCAGAAGCAATAACAATAATAATAACAGCAATAGAAACGGCAGTGACGGCAATAAAATTTAAACAGCGTAAAAAATGCGCGGGAAGCCTGAGGGTGCATTGTGTCATGTAAATCTAATTGATCGTGTTAGTCAGGTGGATTGAGAGTTCCGTTTAATTACACACGTTTGCGGTTGGGGTGTTGATTTATAGGGCAGTTAGAAGTCTCATAAACAGCACATGGGCCAGCCGGAATGCCTTCTGTCATATTTGATGGCCCATGCCGCATTCTTGCCCTTAGTGAATAAACCCACTTTCATTAGACCTCACTTGCCCGGAAAAAACCGATGTGTTGGCGTCGAAGCCTTTTTATGAATGAAATTCTCGGATGGACTGATGTAATGGGTGTGATGGAACGCCGCGCCGCTACGGAAATAAAACAGGATGTCGCATCGAGGCGACCCGGAAGATAATAATTTTGCGATTTAAGTCGATAAATTTATTGATATTCATTTTTAAAAATCTGGATTGCCCCTGTTCGACATCCTGGTATACGTTTACGTACAGCATAAAAGTACCATCGGATATGTATGTCGTGCCGTCAAGGATTTGTAGTTAACAGTGTTAAATTCAATAGATGATAGGTGATATTGTCTTGATATTTAGCTCTTCAGGTTCTGTGTTAAAATGTTACATACCTCATCTCGGCAAAGAAATGATTGTATTTTCTAAAAAATATTAAAAACATCTTTTAAAAATTAGTTTTGTTGGAAATGAAACGCTCTTATTCTTGTGTAGAACTATTGCAAGGTAGCCTGCGCAAAATATTAGTAGTAGGGTTAGTCTTAATAAACAGCAGAGTTTATAAAATTGGTTCTCCAAATTTCGATCGGGTTTTTTGATCTCACAAATGGGCACGTGGTCGTCCAGAATTAAAAGTCAAGCTAAAGGTCACTGCCGAGCCAGATCCATTTCAGAGTGCTCTATAAATCAAATCGGCAAATTGGATAAATGCGTTTCTCATGAACCGAATAATGAGAGACAAAATCGCTTGAAAGCTAGAAGTGAGATG
The DNA here is from genome assembly GCA_033557835.1 of Helochares maculicollis. Lineage (NCBI taxonomy): Eukaryota > Metazoa > Arthropoda > Insecta > Coleoptera > Hydrophilidae > Helochares > Helochares maculicollis. The sequence continues at coordinate 17,427 of JAWQRO010000461.1, forward strand.
TAATGACAAATAGATTCAATTTTAAAGCTCAGCACAATGGTTGGGCAAGGATCATTATTATCACAGCAGAAATATACCGCAACAAACTGGCCTATAGGGCTAGATTTGTCAGGATATCTACTTCTAACTGACTGCATGATAACGCTAGACCACACGCTGCACAAACTACATTAGAAAAACCGCAAGAAGCTGTTAGAGTTCGAAATTCTTCATCATTCTCCATACTCACCAAACATAGACCCTACTGACAACCATTTCTTCGGCAAGTTTTTAATAGAAAAATATCTTGCCGCCTAAACTATAAAAGTGTGTAAATAATATGGGAGCATATTTTAATAAATTATACAACTCCATATATTTGCAAGTTAGTAGCCAGCTTCGCTTTTGAAAAATATAGTTCCAGTACTTACACTGTGTTCTAATAAGAAAACTAAGATAGGTTTTTATGAGTTTTGGCATTTTAGTACATATGAATTTTGGAGTTTTTTTTTCTAAGTGATTTGTTAACGCATGCATTAAACACTGAGGCCTGTGCTTCCCCCATTTCCAGTCTGTAATGGAAAAACTATGTCCACAACAAAGAAGTTTTCTTAACCAAACAAAGCAAGGCATCTCAGAACAACATAGGGTTGCAGGTGCAGGCCGATTTAACCATCAAGTTCCATCACACCAAAGTACGGTGCCCAAAGTTTGGTCCTTCGAGCCGGATTTTAAACAAAATATATCCAGTAGTTTGTTATAGACTCAACATTGATCATCCGAGCAGGATTTTAAAGAAAATACTTCTAAAAGGTAGTTAAGGCCCCCAACCATTGGTCCTTCGAGCCAGATTTTAAAGAAAATAGTTCTAGAAGCTACTTAAGGTATCCAACCATTCGTCCTTCGAGCCAGATACTAACGAAAATACATCTAGTAGTTTGTTAAGGACTCAAAATTGATCCTTCGAACCGGATTTTAAAGAAAATACTTCTAGAAGTTAGTTAAGGCCCCTGAACATTGGTCCTTTGAGCCGGATTTTAAAGAAAATTCATCTAGTAGTTTCTTAAGGACTCAACATTGATTCTTCGATCCGGATTTTAAAGAAAATACTTCAAGAATCTAGTTAAGGCCCCCAACCAGTGATCTTTCGACCAGATTTTAAAGAAAATACTTCTAGAAGCTAGTTAGGCTCCCAACCATTGGTCCTTCGAACCGGATTTTAAAGAAAATACTTCTAGAAGCTAGTTAAGGTCCCCACCCATTGTTCCTTCGAGCCAGATTTTAAAGCAAATACATCTAGTATTTAGTTAAGGGCTCCATATTTGTTCTCCGAGCCGGATTTTAAAGAAAATACTTCTAGAAGCTAATTAAGGTGTCCAACCATTGGTCCTTCAAGCCAGATTTTAAAGAAAATACTTCTAGAAGCTAGTTAAGGCCTCAAGCACTGGTCCTTCGAGCCGGATTTAAAAAAATACATTAAATAGTTTGTTAAGGAGTCAACATCGATCCTTCGAGCCGGATTTTAAAGAAAATACTTCTAGAAGCTAGCTAAGGTATCCAACCATTGGTCCTTCGATCCAGATTTTAAAGGATATACTTCTAGAAGTTAGTTAAGGCTCCCAATTATTGGTACTTCGAGCCGGATTTTAAAGAAAATATATCTAGCAGTTGGTTAAGGACTCAACATTGATCCTTCAAGCCGGATTTTAAAGAAAACACTTCTAGAAGCTTGTTAAGGCTCCCAATCATTGGTCTTTCGAGCCAGATTTTAAAGAAAATACTTCTAGTAGCTAGTTAAGGTTCCCACTCATTGTTCCTTCGAGCCAGATTTTAAAGCAAATACATCTAGTAGTTAGTTAAGGACTCAACATTGATCCTTCGAGCCGGATTTTAAAGAAAATACTTCTAGAATCTAGTTAGGCCCCCAACCATTGGTCCTTCGAACCGGATTTTAAAGAAAATACTTCTAAAAGCTAGTTAAGGTATCCAACCATTGGTCCTTCGGGCCAGATTTTAAAGAAAACAATTCTAGAAGCTAGTTAAGGCCCCCAACCATTGGTCCTTCGAGCCCAATGTTAAAGAAAATACATCCAGAAGCTAGTTAAGGACTCAACATTGTTCATTCGATCCAGATTTTAAAGAAAACACTTCTAGAAGCTAGTTAAGGCCCCTGCTCTTTCGAGCCTGATTTTAAAGAAAATGCATCTAGTAGTTTGTTAAGAACTCAAAATTGATCCTTTGAGCCGGAGTTTAAAGAAAACAATTCTAGAAGCTAGTTAAGATCCTCAACGATTGGTTCTTCGAGCCAGATTTTAAAGAAAATACTTCTAGAAGTTAGTTAAGGCTCCCAAGCATTGGTCCTTCGAGCCGGTTGTTAAAGAAAATACATCCAGAAGTTAGTTAAGGATTCAACATTGTTCATTCGAGCAGGATGTTAAAGACAATACATCCAAAAGTTAGTTAAGGACTCAATATTGTTAGCACGGCCCCCAAACAGGATTCTCAAGACGTGAAGATCCGGTAAACTCATTGCAAAGTAATACGAGAACAGGCGAAGCTTAGCTGTTGGGAAAGCGTACTGAATGAAATAGGAAAAGAAGAAGAGTTTGTGTGCATTTTCGTCCCTATTGCTTAGCAAAATGTTACTCGGCATGTTTCAAGATTTCTTAACTAACCGCATTATTCAGATTTGACTTTACACTCAAGACTCTTTAGTTTTTAACTGAAAATTACATTTCAATAAGTCCTTGTCGAAATCACAATTTACAATTATAACGAATGAAATTATTTCCTCCTGGGCATGGAACTCGCTACCTTTGCATGACGAGTCCAGTGACTCAACCTAACTCAACTTATACCTGATATATGCTAGTGTGAAGATAGAGTTTTGAAATCTCTCCCAGTTTTGCCTATTTGTAGCTTGATAACAAGGTTCAATGTTCGCACCACAATAATTTATTACTCAAAAACCGTCCCAGTGCTTCGTTCATTTTGAAATTTCGTTTGCAAGAAGTTTTCACGCGTGCAAGAAAATTTTACTCAGACGCTCCACTTACACACCTCGTTTACTTGACAAAACTTTAAATCTGTGAAGGTAAACTACTACTCCGAACAGTTGTAGTTGTTCCAAACGCTGGTATGGATCTACGATTTTGCTGTAATCGGCGTATGCCAAATTTCATCACTCCAGCTCAAGCGGTCTGGCGCTATCGTGATGATTTACATGGACAACCAGGCGACAATATACAAATTATTGGGGATTCTGGGGCCCTCAAGAAGTAATGATACGGCTAAACCTTCCGGTCGATTTTTTCACGATCGTAATACTTTACTATGTAAACAGAAAACGATTCATCACGGCGGGTCGAGGCGCTTTGTAGATTAAAATTTACGACGTCCTTAACACCTACCCTGAAGACAAATTATGCTCTTTTATAGGTAGCGGCGTCCCGGTGGATGCGTGGTTGTCAGTCGGGCTTAGTTTGGAAAATTATCAACTGTTTAATTTTCCAGCAGAACGGAGGGCGGAGCCGGAAAGAGGAACCACACGTGGTCGCTGAAAGATTTAAACAAAGTTTTTATTCGCGTTTTATGATAAGTGTAGAACGGGAACCGGCGGGGACGAGACGGAGAGGAAGATAAACGTCAAGAAAAGTAGCGAGGAGAGTCGGGGCGAGTTTTTTGCTAAAATATGATGCACTAAAGAAAATTAGACCGTCTGCTCCCCCGTCTGAGCTGAATAATACAGAGATAATACTACTATCATATGCGTGGAGGACCACCGTATCGACACATATAAAAGTAGTTACTGTTGTGTAGGGGAGTGTATTATGTATTTTTTGTATTTTTTCGGGAGAAAGAGGCGGATTGGCGAGTTAAGAATTTAATAAAATTCCGTGTGATTCACGAGCGCCATTTTTCATCCCGAATTCCGGGGACAAATTTTATTTTATTCCGCGGCGCACTCGGAAAATCCCGGGTCGAGTAAATTTTTTTAAGAATAATCAGCTACCGTCGTCGGTTCGAAGTGGCATGCATTATTCAGATGGGAGATGAATGGGCGCTATTCACTCGTTTTGCATTGTGTCGGTCGCAGTCGGTCAGTTTTGGGTCGAGCTCGCGCTCGACTCTCCGAACGCTCGCGTGCCGGACTCGCCGCGGCGGCTGCGACCGGCTGCTCTTGGATACCGATAATATCACATCGAGTAGTAGTCAATCGTTTCTTGAAACAAATACAACGCCATATAAGTCCTAGCCTTCGACAATCTGCAGCTACCAATTATGGTCTAATTGCTTTTCAGAAATAACATTGATTTTCAACTCTTTACTTATAACTTTTAATAAAAACCGTTTTAATTGGGCTTAATTGGACGAAACGATCGCGAAATATTTCCCCAATTTTGCATTAAGCCTGTCTTCGACACCCGGATTGCCTTAACGGACGGTCCAGTCGTCTTCTCAGAAACGAGAAGACCGTATGGAAGCGGCCGAAGCGATCTTCGAGACTATCACAATGCTCCTCTGTGCTCAAAAATAATTCGGATAGGTGCCAAGGCTTACACCGACGGTAAAGTCGAGTGCAGAAGTGTTCAGATTATCTCGATCGAAACGATTCGCTGGCTTGAAATTCGGCCGAGCAAGTGTCGACGCGTTTAATGCGGCTATCGACTCCTCCGGTGCCCATAACCGAAACAAAAAAATGATATGTAGATGTTTGATAAATAAGCGCACCATTACCGTCATAAGTCGAGAAGAGTTCTCTCGTACTAGAGGAAGAATGATTAATGTGAAAGTAATTAGTAGAGAGTGCATGTGGCTAATCGAACATAGTCGATTAGAGGAATACGTGCTCGGGTTCGCAAGCGACCTCCGCCAACTCCATTACTCATAAATGAACTTAGCTTAAAAGCTTACGATTTTTTTAAAGCTCTTCCCTACACGTGATACATATTCACCGTTTAAACGCACCGAATTTCATTAGGGGTTGCGGTGTTTAATTCTCGCTCTCTCCTGTCGCGCATCTAAACAACATCCAGATATTTCCGAATTCTATATCAATTTTCAACCGCAACCGCCCCGCTTGCGTCATTTATAGAATTTATGCGATTATTCTTCACGCTTCAATTTCATATCCTTACTAGGATGTCCAATACGTTTTGCGATTCGATAAGGAAAACACAAGTTTGTGCTTTGAAATACACTTTATTGTTCAGTATAGTCTCCCTGAACATCAATACATTTGTTCTAACGAGATTCCAAATTATGAATTCTCTCCCTGAAGTGAGAATCTGGAAGGGCTGCAAAACACATCTGTTATGACCTCAACATTTGATGAGAAACGCTTTCCCCGCATGATTTTGTAGGCCTGAAAACAGATGGAAGTCGCTAGGGGCCAAATCTGGCCAAATGGATTTTAGCCATTGTCAAAATACTCTTGTGACACGGTGTGTTGTCCTGATGAAAATGCATTTGTTTCTTCTGCAAACCGCGTCTTTTTTCACGATGTTTATCCTTCAGCTGGTCCAAAAGTTACAGTAATATTAAAAATTTATTGCTTTACCAGCTTTCCAGTAATCCACAAACAAAATTCCTTTCGCATCTCAAAAAACTGATGCTAACACCTTCTCGGCCGATATCTAGACACGCTTCGGAGCCGAAGAGTCAGGTTTAACTCTCTTAAGTCTCTTCTTTTGATTCGGGATCATGGTTACAGACCCTAGTCTTATCCATAGTCGACGCACAAAATCCACTTTATCCGTTCGAAAACGCTGTAAATGTTGCTGAGAAAGTCGCAATCGAAGTGTTTTCTGTTCATGGTTAGCGAATGCGGCATCCATTGTGCAAACAGCTTGCTAAAACCCAATACTTCAGTCAGAACATTGCTTCCAATGAAATGCCTACTGTTGGGCTTCCACTAAATCTCTTTCAGTCACTGGACGATTCCCAATTCGATATCCTGTATTTTTTCTACGATTTCTGGTTAGCATTTTCGAGAGAAAAAATATGCCTTAGATACTATATAAAGAAGTTCTCGGTTCCATAAGAAAAACAATTTTATAGTTTGAATTACACTTCACATATCATTTCAGTATAGCCTCCCTGACCATCAATACCCTTGTTCACACTTTATCATTTCGAAAACGCTCTAACTGCTGCTGAGAAACAGACATGTGCCAATTCTATACCAATTTTTAAGTTGCTTGTTATATATTTGACTAACAATTGCTTCGCTTGCGTGATTTATAGAATTTATGTGATAATTCTTCATGCTTCAATTTTGCAGACAATTTTTCCTTGCTAGCACGTATAGGACGTCCTAGTAAGGAATAATTGTTTAGGGGTTCGATCAGAAAAACTCATTTTGTGGTTTGAAATACACTTTTTGCAGCGAGATTCCAATTTATGAATTCCGTTCTGGAAGTGAGAATTCGAGAGGGCTGCAGAATACGCTTCCACATCTATTATGACCGCATCATTTTATGCAGAACGCTTTCAGCGCATGATTATTCAATTATTTTACAGACAATTTTTCCTTACTAGGACTTATGGGACGTCCTAGTAAGGAATAATTATTTTGGGGTTCGATGAGAAAAACACAGTTTTGTGGTTTTAAATACACTTCTTACAGCGAAATTCCAATTTATGAATTCCATTCTGATAATGAGAATCTAGAAGGGCTGCAAAATACGCTTCCACATCTATTATGACCGCATCATTTGATGCAGAACGCTTTCACCGCATGATTATTTTTTAGGTCTGAAAACAGGTGGAAGTCGCTAGGGGCTAATTTTTTCTACTATTTCTGGTTGATTTAACATGGTCATCTTCGAGAGAAAAAAATTATGCGTTAGATACTACAGAAATAAGTTCTTCGTTCGATAAGAAAAACAATTTTATAGTTTGAATTACACTTCACTTATCATTCAGTATAGTCTCCCTGACCATTAATACCCTTGTTCACATTTTATCATTTCGAAAACGCTCTAACTGCTGCTGAGAACCAGACATGTCCCAATTCTATACCAATTTTCAAGTTACTTGTTTTATATTTGACTAGCAATTGTTTCGCTTGCGTGATTTATAGAATTTATATGATTATTCTTCATGCTTCAATTTTACAGACAATTTTTCGTTACTAGGATTTATTGGACGTCCTAGTCAGGAAAAATTGTTTTGTGGTTCGATAAGAAAAACACGATTTTGAGGTTTGAGATGCACTTTCTCCAACGAGATTCCAATTTATGAATTCCATCTTGAAGTGAGAATCTGCAAAATACGCTTCCACATCTGTTATGACCACATCATTTGATGAAGAAGAACGCATTCTGCGCATTATTTTTAGGTCTGAAAATAGATGGAAGTCGCTAAGGGCTAATTTTTTGTACGTTTTCTGGTGTTGTTACTGTTTTTGGACGTCCTTGACTTGGATCGTCTTCAAATACGACCACGTTTAAAATCAGCAACCTATATTTGTACTGTGCTAATTGAAGGCGAAGAGTCCTTACACCCCTGCAACATTCATTCAAAAATTTCCTTTACACCTCCAAAAACAAAATTCAATCACGGCACGATACTTGATTTTTCCATTTCAAAACATACTGTGACACGCCGATACTAAATGACTTGTACACAAAGAATGAATTGATTGATTGAAATTAAACTTCACATACGTTTATATGAAGAGTGCACCAACATAACAAAAAAATTAGGCTTGTAGCAACGCTCTTATCGAACCGAAAACTAATTGAGCAACCTAGTATGCTACATACATCTAGCAGCACCAACATGCACTGATAGAAACATATTTTTTGTAGGGTTCACAACAGAAATTAATAAAAATTAATAGTGCACATTGTTTATTATATATATTATATTATAAACTTGTACGTACAAATATGATTTCACTTTATTTTTACACACATGACTTTATAAAAGAATCACGTAATTCACAACACTAAGAAAAACAAGTGGCTCCACTGTCTGCATCATATCTTTAGTTGATCGATCTATAAAATAAAAAAAATCCTGTACAACAAAGGATTTTTTTATTTTTTCTTGGTGCCGAGATCAAAATCAAAATTCAAAATTGCTAAATTGTCCTGCCTATTATATAAAATAAATAAGTAAAATTATATGTTAACAGCAATCACAGTACACAGTGATATACCTAAAGTGAAGGGTTTAGTCCATGCACTCATTCCTGGAGAAGATACATTAACAGGATTAGACTGAAAACAATTTTTGGAGTGTTACGGTATCCTATATCTAGAGTGTTAGTCTACAATTTTTGATAAATTTGATGATCGTATCAGTTACTCCTTTGCTGCTATTTCCCAGCAGTGTCATTATGTAAGTTGTTAGCGAGATGTTTACTTATCTTAAATCTTCCTAGAAATGGTCTGTTTGCTGCTCATGAATCTTATAATCAAAAAATATGTGATCCAAGTCTGCCCATGATTAGGCACTTTCATAAGCGAGGGAATCCTAACACTTGAGCTTGAATAAATGCGCTGGATAAGAGACGTGCTCAAATGTAAGCCTAGTAATTCTGCTAGAGCAGAATCTTGAAACTGAGGAAGTGCTCTGCCATGGATTGGTTACTAGCGATGGTTGTTTCAAAGCATATTGAGTATTACACTGCCAGTATTCCTTTCTCAACCTAGAGTTCCATTGATTGAAAGTGGAGTGTTTAATGTTATTTATGATTTAGAATACAAAAAAATATTCTAGACTCCCATAAATGCCCTCCTGTGCCACTCTAGCGAGGAATGAGCGAGCGAGGGGAGCGAATCCCGTGTAAGCGATGCTTATTTGATTCTTGATCTATTCAGATTATGAGAGGAATGGGCAAGCGAATCGCGCTGATCCCAAGTAAGCGAAGCTCTTTTGATTCTCGATTTATTTCTGCTTTACTACTGGTTGTGAAGTTAAGTGAAACAAAACCTAAACTATAGTTGAACGAAATATGAAGAATGTCGACCAACTCTGTTACATTTTTACCACAAAGGAATATTTGTAAGATGTGCTCAAATTTAAATTTAAATGGCACTGCCGCTAGTATACTACTCTCGATGGTGGAGTTCTCGACTCAACATCATTTATTCCTGTAAAAATGTGTATGTCCATGAAAACAGAATCCCCCCAAGCGCACAGTTTATGTAGGGTACGTTACAGAAACTCATGGCTCTAACCATCACGATTTTGGACGTAGATGTTTTTATACCAACAGGTTTGCGTACCTTAGAAGCTTATTCTACATTGTTAAATAATTTTTATCAACCTTGCGATTATGGTCTGCCTCGTTTAGAATTTTTAGTTTTCGAAGTAACCGAAATACATTGCTTAGAAAACATACTTATATTTTCTGACCTAAAAAGTAAGCGAAGCAAAAGCTTCCCAGTTTACGTTTTCGTTCTAGCTTACATAATTTAGGTGAAAATTGACGAAGACATCTTTTGAACGCGTAAGTTTCTGAATGCACTTCTTTTTATGTATTCTGATTTTGTGCAGGTGTAGTGAACGAATACCTAGTAAGCAACTATCTGAAGTGTTGTCAGATTACATTTTTTATTATTTCAAGGGTGACAGAAACATACCCCAAGAACTGGCTCACTTTATGAGCTCTGGTGGCTGCATTTTAATTCCTGCGAGGCTCAAAATACAAGGATGTAGAAATACAACAACCACGGATGTACGTCGCGTACTCATGACGTGGACACGCTAAAAATGTGTTCAGTTTGATTTTTATATCCTACATAGATTTTTATTTTGTAGTTCTGTATTTCTGATACTTTTGTGCGTATATAAACACAGACGTTGTATAAAAAGATTTTAGAATTTTTGAATTTGCCTCTTACAAATATTTTTTTTGTTATGAAATTTAAGTCAAGGCATTTAGTGATCAAGACTAATAAGTAGTCTAACTTAAATTATTATTATTTGTTACTTTATTTACTATTTAGCTAAGGAACCTCCCATTGCCCTATCTTGCTAGAATCGAATACACATAATGCACTAATTCTAACCTACACATTCCCTAGTGCTATGGTCTGCTTTTACACAGTATTCTAGACTAAACCAAAGGGATTTGTCCTCCTGATCCTTCCTGGTAGTCTTGTGTTGCTGAGGTGCTCTTTGGCCTCGTTTATAGGGTTCTTGTTCATGACTTCACCCTCAGATTCCATCTATTGGTCCTGATGGAAGTTGCCGTTTGTTGGTACACATTCAAGAGCGTTTGCAATGGTTTTCAGTACTTTGTCAGAAACCTGTGTGCTATTGCGATGTTGTTTCCTTTAGTACAACTTCATATTTGACTTCCCTAGATTCATGCAGGTGTTAATTTTTGTTTATAGCGTAAAAGGATGTAAAATATGGATACAGTAGAATTTATTCCTATCATCCAGTACATTTTTTATAGCGCAAACCTAACAGTTGATTTCTCTTTCTAGCAGTAGCACATTGATATGTATTCAATGGTATTTTCAGGAAGAATTTGAATTTGCAAAATTGGTTTTTTTTTGGGCATTGTTGAGGATTTCCTTTTTTAATCAAGCTTTGGCTGAACTGCAACATAATTGACGATGATGAGACCTTATATCCTCCGTCTTGCGGTAGAAGTTTGTGCAGAAGTCATTGAGGTCAGGAATAGTTTGCCATTCGGTTGTTCCATCGGAAGGCGTGTCCATTGGGACCATTTCACATTACATTTCTATATATTGCTTTCGACAGCTCTTTATTTGTGGTTAGGTTTGGTGTCCGTTTCTTGATACACACTCAAGAACATCCCCAATGGTTTTAAGTACTTTTTTAGAAATCTATGTACTACTGCGATGTTGCTTAGTTTAGTACAACTTCATAGTTGACTGCCATAGATTCATGCAGATGTTAGTATTTGCTTATTGCGCAAAAGAATATTAAATATAGAAACAGTAGAGTTTATTAAAATCATCCAGTACATTTTTATAGCGCAAACCTAACAGTTGATTTCTGTTTCTAGCAGTGGCACATTGATGTGTATTTAATGGTGTTGTCAGGAAGAATTTGAATTTGCAGAATAGATATTTTGTTGGTCATTGTTGAGAATTTTTCTTTTTTAATCAAACTCTGACTGAACTTTAACATAATTGACGATGATGAGACTTTACATCCCCCTTCACGCGGTAGAAGCTTGTGCAGAAGTCATTGAGATCAGGAATATTTTGCCATTCGGTTGACCAATAGGAAGGCTTGTCCAATGGGACTGTTTCAAATTACATTTCAATAGTTGCTTTAGACAACTCTTTATTTGTGGTTAGGTTTGGCTGCCGTTTCTTGGTATACACTCAAGAGCGTCCCTAATGGTTTTAAGTACTTTTTCAGAAATCTATGTACTACTGCGATGTTGCTTAGTTTAGTACAACTTCATATGAGACTTCCATAGATTCATGCAGGTGTTAGTATTTGCTTATAGCACAAAAGAATATTAAATATGGAAACAGTAGAATTTATTAAAATCATCCAGTACATTTTTTATAGCGCAAACCTAACAGTTGATTTCTGTTTCTAGCAGTGGCACATTGATGTGTATTTAATGGTGTTTTCAGGAAGAAATAGAATTTGCAAAATTGTTTATTCGTTGGTAATTGTTGAGGATTTTTCTTTTTTAATTAAGCTTTGGCTGGACTGCAACATAATTGACGATGATGAGACCTTACATCCTCCGTCACGCGGTAGAAGTTTGTGCAGAAGTCATTGAGGTCAGGAATAGTTTGCCATTTGGTTGTCCCATCAGAAGGCGTGTCCATTGGGACTGCTTCACATTACATTTCTATAGTTGCTTTCGACAACTCTTTGTCTGTGGTTAGGTTTGGTTACCAAGACGGGTGTGGCATTGAAATCACCGCCAACACAAATCTTTTCCTAATTTATTTCAAGGATCTTTTTGTCCAGCTTAATATTTTAGGTGGAGTAAATGCTTTTAAAGAGAGTGAAATGTTTTTCTTTAAACATTCGTCGTATCGCGTTTGAAACGGTGATTTTTATTACCCTCGCGGTGCAGTAGCTGCACTTCTTTCTGTGCTTCGCCACTTCGTTCCGCCGTATTTTCCGAAAGCCCTGCCTTTTGTGTCTTGCTGCGGTAATACGGCATGGAATAACTGCGAAGGTTTTTATGAGTTTTATATGGCGAGCAAGGGGAGCCGCCGACAACGTTACCGCCGCCGCTACCGCCACCGCCGCAGCCACCTCGTATTGTAGGTGAAGTTAAAATATTTTCCCAAGAAGTGGCTATCGGTGTTTATGTTGATCAAATCGAACATGATCGGTGTTAGTCGGGGGTGGGGTGGATATTAAGATATAGGAGTTATTTAGGGTAACATGTAGTAGGGGGAGGCAACAGCACGTTTCTCGGGGTGGTCTTGTCACGGCTCTACTCTGCCCTATTCACTTGTTGTTGCGATGTTGTGCGGATTGCAATATCCTGATGTTTGGTTTGCTTCCAGGAAACCTACCGTGGATGATGTTGGAAACCCATCGTCGGTCAACGCTCGGTGAGTACATCAATTGGCATTACTTTCCTGAAACGATCGTGTGATGTGTGATATTATCAGTTGAGACACACGCACATTCTGCTGTTGCTTTGCATCCGCATGTCGATCTGTTTGATAAGCGGGAGATCGCGATCGTCCAATCCAGATCCAGTTTGACCGAGGTAAATTGTTTGTAGTGCACTATTTTAGACGCGGCTTAAAATAGGACGGGTGCGGATGCGGATTGCGGACGTGCAAGTGGACGTGAACGTGGACGTGGACGTGATCGCGAACATCGGTGTGGATGTGGAGTGGACGTGGTCTCACAGTTGTCGAGTCTCGAGATGAGGCGGACTGCTCCACACCGCATCGCATCGCATCGTATCGCATCACAACGCTCGGGAGAGACACCGCAGTTCCGTTATCGTCGATTGTAGACATGCCTGTTCCCTGCTCGGCATGCACAATGGGCCCGCGAGCCCTGACCTAGGCTCTATGTGTGAGGAATATAAAATACCGATGTCCATCTACTTCGACCCGCATCCGAATAACAATCAATTTCTCTATTTAACCCGCAATTTGCGTTATCGTGTTTCCAAAACAAACCTCGATTCCCCCGCACTCCGCCCCTTTCCACACCTGGCAATTTTCGAAAAACCTACATTAAGACCGAACTATCGAGATAACCCGACGCCTCATAACACCCCCGACTTTTCTATCAAGCGACGAGGAGCTGAGCCACCGGTGAAGTGGAGAAGAAGGAGACTATCGGCCACTTATCTAAACTTCTTCCCTGATCTTTCGCCGAAATGTAAACAAGAGGAGATGAAATCAGCAATAGAGGATGCGGTGGATATTGAAACAGATCCAGGAGATGAGCTCCGTTCAATTCTGGAATTCGCAGTGCATTCCGGAATCGAATCGCAAGATTTAAAACGCATTTGGTGCGACATAAAAAGGCAGACGAGACTACGCTTTTGTGTTACCGGCAATTCCTATTCCACTAGCCGATCCCGTTCTATTGCGGGTTTAAATTTGTAATGCCTTTTTATTCGACGTCCCTCGAAATACGCGTCCGACCTCGGTCACCCGCTTTCTTACCATAGGCGGCATATATATACTACCTACACGAAATCCAAGCATCGAATTTTTAAAAATCTAACTTAAACATAATCTTGATCGATATACTCCTTGCAAAAGTGGACATTTTTATAACTATTTTTAAATTTTCATCCAACTTGCAACGTGATTTAGTCATTGGGGCAATTTCATAACTTTCACTATAGCTATATTCTAATCGAATCGCTGGTTGACTGTAGACTCTTACATACTTAAAACTTTGAAACTTTGAGCAATGTTGCATTACAAAATTTGTCACAACTTTAACATTTTACAAAACAGTCACATGTCTTTTAGCCACTGATGCGGCAATTAAATTCCGCGACTGAATCTATGAAACGAAACAAAACAATTTTATTCAAATCTCTTTATAACATTATTCACAATACGCTCGTCCTGCTTCAATACACTTTTTACAGCGCTTCAATAGTGATGCAAATGCCTGCTCAAGCCTAATTTTCGGTATTGCATCTAATATGCGCATAGACTCTCTTTGTGTGCTTTCAACAACATAAAAAATGCGCCCTTTCAACTTCATTTTCATTTTTGGAAATAAAGAGAAGTCACATGGTGCTAAATCAGGGGAGTACGGTGAATGATTCAACGCACAGACTTGATTTCGTGCCAAAAATTGACGAACAATCAATTATGTTTGACTCGGTGCATTATCGTGTAATCAGAATTGCGATATTCTGGTCGAATTCCACGTATTCTTCCCATTGATCGTTGTAAAACTCCCAAGTAAAAAGCACAAATAACTGTTTGGCCCTATGGGACACACTCACGGGGATGATGTCTTTGCTATCCAAGAGAACATTGTCTTGATTTTTGACACTTTTCGTGCTTTCTTGGCTTGAGGTGGTGACTTTGCTTCGGTATTTTGACGTTTTGTTTTTGGGTCATATTGAAAATACCAGGTCTCGTCGTCAGTAACAATTGATTTGAGGAAGGTTGAGCTGTTATTTGCTGCTGAGCTGTTGTTTGCTGCTCGTACAATCTCTCTGGAATGTTCCATCTCATCTTGGGTTAGTGTGTGCGGACCAAATTTATCACAGAGCTTCGTTTTGCCCAAATCCTCCCAAATAGTCAGTCGTATTGTCTCTTTGTTAACTTTTAATTCCTCTTCCATCATTCTCAGTTAGCGCAATCTTTGGAAGCAAATTCTTGCTCTTTTTCAATCGAATCTGCTGTTCGAATTGTTATTGGCCTTCCCACACGTTCGTCGTTCTCCAGTGATTGTCTGACTTCCAAACTTCGCTTCTGCCACTCACAAGTCTTTGACCGTCATAACCACTCACTTCCATATACTTTTTGCATCATTTTAAACGTTTCTGCGGCACTTGTGTCAAGTTTAGTGTGAAATTTAATAACAGCACGTTGTCCCATTATTGTTTACAGACATGTAACAAAATAAGCTGAAGAACAAAATATCAAAAACAATGATAAATGTCAACCGATTTAAATAAAAGTTTTAGCTTACGTTCATATATGTCCAAACTTCATATGATATAAAATTTAAACAGATGTCGCCACTGGCTGCTGTGATATAGCTTCAGTCCCGGAATTTAATTTCCGTACCGTGTGTATATGATTTGAAAGTAAGAATAAGGCTCAAATAAGCATCGCTTCGGGCAATGTAAATATGCTAATAGATAGACTGGCTCCAATATATAATTGCAAAACCTAGTGCGCGGTACAAATTTAGTACAGAGCTTTATTTTGCCCAAATCTTCCTTAAGAATTTGTCGTATTGTCTCTTTGTTAATGTTTAATGCCTCTTCTCAGTGTCACATTGCAATTGTTCGATGCAAATTCGTGCACATTTTGAATCTGCTGTTCGAATTGTTATTGGCCTTCCCACACGTTCGTCGTCTTCCAGTGATTGTCTGCCTTCCAAAAATCGCTTGTGTCACTCACAAGTCTTTGACCGTTATAACCACTCACTTCCATACACTTTTTGCACCATTCTGAGCGTTTTTGTGGCACTTGTGCCAAGTTTGGCGTGAACTTTAATAACAGAACTTATCTTCCATTATTGTTTTCCGACATGTAACAAAATAAACGGATTAACAAAGTATCGAAAACTACGATACATGTCCACCGATTTAAAAGTCTTAGGTTATATTCATAAATGTCCAATCTTCATATGACATAAAATTTAAACAGATCTCGCTACTGCTTGCAGAGATATAGCTTCAGTCCCGTAATTTAATTTCTATAATTTAATCTCTAAAAGTACAGCTTTTCAGCTTAGATAAACACAAATTTATTTGGGCTTTTCACTGGCTTCTACTTTGTAGCGGTAAGATTGTTTTCACAATTTGGGCACCCACGTTGAATGTACATTTTTGGTTAAAAATGTTGTGTTTGAGTTTGAACGGAAAGCAATGTTTGACCGCGAAAATTTCTTAAAGCGACAGAGTTAAGGCATACACAACCAAATTTAGTTGTTAAATTCTTGAGAGTTTTATGAGTCGATTCGAAAAGTATTTAATACATATTTCATATCAGAAATAAATTTTAAAACTATTGTTGAATTTAGTCTAGAATCCTACGTCTTTAATTAATTCTTTATTCTCATTTATAAATAAGTTTGATGCGCGGCGAATCTACCTTTCATATGTGTTCTCGTGAATGTTCAATAACAGACACTGACGATTTTGATGTATTAGGTACTCAAATTATCAAACTTTTGTTATTCCACACGTGTTTATGAGTATTCTTTCATAATTATAAAAGCAATTTAGTATTTTGAGATATCTACCTACGGATCTGCAGCTTCACGTTACCATTTCTTTAATTTTCGCTCTTACCAATTACTCTGTCGTTGACTTTTTGTGTTTCCTATTTGTTCAATAAAGTAAATCAATGAATTCTTGCTTCTTTTCAATTGTTCTTACGTGAGACTATACACCCTTATAACTTGAGCGTTCCTTAGAATCTTATTTTTCCACTTATTATCCAAAACCACTGCACTTTAGCTCCTTCATCTTTTGTAACACAGCTTTCACATAACATCATCTTCCCGCAAGTCGTTTCCCGTTTTCTCAGTTTCACTGGCTAATTCTATCATAGACGCCAAAATAATAACAACACAAATGCATTTATTACAAATCAAATAAGGTTCGCTTACTCGGGCTTCGCTTACTCGGGCTTCGTTTACTCGGGCTTCGCTTGCTCGGGCTTCGCTTACTTGGGGTTCGCTTGCTCGGGCTTCGCTTACTTGGGGTTCGCTTGCTCGGGCTTCGCCTACTCGGGCTTCACTTACTCGGGCTTCATTTACTTGGGCTTCGCCTACTGGGGCTTCAATTACTTGGGCTTCGCCTACTCGGGCTTCGCTTACTCGGGCTTGGCCTACTCGGGCTTCGCTTACTCGGCCTTCGCTTGCTTTCCTCGCTCATCCTCGCAAAGTTAGAATTCACCAAAGGTCTAACAAGCTTCGTTTCCTAGGAATTAGTTTGCTCATCTCTTGCAACATCAAAATAAATCTAAAGTCCGCTACGTTTTACTTACTCGCGGTGTCAGCGAGCGAATCCCGAGTAGGCGAAGCTCATTTGTTCCGTAACGCAACTTTACGAGTTGAATCTTGATATCTAATATGTGATACTTTGCGGGAGATGAGCGAGCAACGTTCTAGCAAGCGTACCAACTTTGAACTCTAAGTATGCGAAGCTTAATCGTTCGTGGCGTATTCCAACTTTGCGAGGGATGAGCGAGCGAATCCCGTGCAAGTGAGGTATATTGAGTCCCAAATAAGATTTCAATCTGGATTTAGCCTTATTTACTAAGTAAATCAAGCCGTGAAATATTCAGACTGCAAGGGATGAGCGAGCGAAGCGAGCCAATCCCGAATGAGCAAAGCTAATTTGCTTTTCGACTTATTCTTGCTTTCCTACTACCTGCTTATAAACATACAACTCTGTAGATGACATCGAGAATTTAGATTCAGATATTGTTCAGTAATGCAATAACCTAACGGGTAGAGCTACTATGATGGAAAAATGATGAAAAAACTCCCCTTTGTCCACTTTATTACTTAAAAGTAAAATTGTAGAAGCGAACTTAGTACATACGATTGTTTGAAACAATCTCCTCAAGACGTCCGGTAAGCGTTTTAGACTTTATAAGGCTACTTGCAATCACTTTAACTTAGACGATGCTAAATTTCAACGTGATCGGAGCACCGGAATTGCTAATTTTTAATTTTGAAACCTCTATTTTTAGTTGGCCTTGGAATTTAAGAGATTTAACAATGCTACCAAACTGTTGAACATCGTAAAATTAGCCATAACAGGTAGTGCTGTGTAAATTGATGAACCGGAAGTGGGACTTAACCTGCAAAAATTTGATTTTTAGTTAATTTGCACTGCAGTACATATGTATACGGGAGTGCTGAGTGGAAACGCTCTAGATTTGTCCTCACTTCTTGTGCTCAAAATCCTTCAGATACAACAGGCAATACTTGAAAATACCTAGTAAGTAGTACCTATGCACCTCGCAGCTCTTTTTTAATCTTTAAATCTGAAGCTTCTTACAAATATATCGATCTAGATTCTGAATCAATCATGTTGATTACATGGTTTGATTGGCTAGGTACTGTGTTGTTTCAGCAAAACATTATAAGCTGCAAAAGCCACCTGTGAAGGTGCATACCAACCAAATTTGAAAATAGCAAATATATATCGTCGCTTTCTTAGCAACGTTTCCATAACAAAATAGATTGTTGTCTGCAATACAGAGGATTTCATTCTCTACATCCCATCTTCTCCTTCTCTTTCGTTTCATTTTGTCATGGCCGTGTTTCTCACTTGTGCCTTCGTATCGGACTTCACTCTGTAAGTCTTGACCCCTATCTGGTGTGTTTGACTTTCTTATATGGCCATCAATGCCGTTTTTCTTTCGTGCAAGTCATCAAGTCTCTTTCGATCTCCATTCGAGGTCTCATCTCCATGTTTGCTTTGAGAGTACTGCAGCTTGCTGCCAGTGGTGCAAAAATATTGTGAAAGAATATTCTTTCTGTTCCATTGTTCAATTATCAGTGGAATCGTTTACCCCTATAATATTATAGTTTCAATTGCTTCCCAACTTCGAATCTGATTTTTTCCATGTTTATCCTATACGTGGTATCTACACCTGCTTTAGCTCTTTTTTCTATATTAACACTGCTACAGCGATAAACAGTTCTTTCGTTCATGTACAAGCTGTTATTTTTTTTTCTTGTTCGGCTCCTACTTTTCTGAGTGGTAATTCTTCAGCCTCGGAAATTACATGTCCTGATGGTGATTGTTGTGCTTTTGATTTTTGGTTTTGGGGAGTGTTGAATCCTAGCGGTTTAAGCTAATCACCCTCTCTGATTGCGTTGATGCGCTCCAATGGCATTTATATCTCCCATGATAATTACGACTTATGCTGCTGGGCAAGTGCTTGCAAGTGTTCAAAAGAAGATTGGCAGTCCCCTATTGGCGCCAAGAGAGAGATTGCTACTAAATGATAGTATTCTACCCGCAATGGTACTACCAATATTCAGTCCTGGATGTTTTTTACTGTGGGTATTTGCGATTCTATCGTGATCTACTCGGTCAGGTTACTAAGTATTATAGAAAAGTCAAACAAAAGCCCATCGCCTTATATAGTCTACCTCTGCACCTGTTGGAGTTTCTAGGACTAATAACGCTTCACCTGTGTCTGTATGTATGTTCAACGGAACTAAGCGGTACCATAAGGGCAGCAAATCTTCATCCATTTGTCAGAAGTGTTCTTCCAGCTTTGAAAGTTCTAGCGCTCATTCCGAAACAGAGCTCTGTCGGGACCACAATGCACCCAAAGTATTTATCGGACATTGATTATGGTGGAGCTTAAGCGTAGTTTTTGTCCGATGCCACATCGGCCCGTGTCTCTCGGACGCTGCGTATACGAAGCCATTATTTATACCCGTACATTAATCTACGAGGCGTCTCCTAATGTGTATTTTCGGCAGTAAATATAATTTCCCATCGTAATACCGTACGGTTGGGTCAGTAATCTCCGGTAATGAATGATGCATGGTAGGAGCCTGGAGTGCGATGCGAAGGTCGTTCTTTGTCGCTCAAGGTGGTCTCGTGGTAGACCAAGAGGGGCCTGTGGCTTTTGCTGGCTCTCGGGCGCTGCGATCGATCTTCTACCGAACTGCTTCGACAAACGCTACCTCCGTTTTCTAAGTCGCACCGACATCGGAAACGACATCGGCATCGAGACCGACGCGTCTTGGTCGCCAGCTCTTGCCGATCTGCGATCGAGGAAAACCTCCATAATCGCTTCGCTCGTCTAGCTCGTGCTCTCACCTACTTCGCATTCTTCGTCGTTCCAGATGATACAATTTCTCGACTGTTTCCAATATTTCAATCTTGCGGCGGCATTCCGCCGATTAAGCGCAGCGCTGCAGAGGACAGCGCAACTCAGCGCAAATCCAGCGCGGCGCGAACCGACCAAACTTAATGAACAATTACTTGTTGTCTGCAACGAAACTGCTTAACATACAATCGATCGGTTATTTTTAAGCATTACTTGCCAGAAGTAAAAAAAGATTTGGTGAGGTATGCGTGTCGAGGATATGAGTGGTGTGGTGTTCATGGAATGCCGTAGATTGGCATTACCCTTCGATTTTTTCTCCGCAAATTGGTTTTTGTTTGTCTGAACGGCTTCTAGCCGACAGTAAGAATGTAGTAGGCCGTAGTTAAACGATAATGGGATTCTCTTCCTTAAAAAATATTCCTGATTGTCACGTGGGCGGCATTGGGCATCATAGCCGAAATTGGGCTCCACACAAATATTGCCGATCGAAATGAAAATTCGGGGGAAGTGAAATTTGTCAGCAATATTAGTCGGTCAATTACCTACAAATGTGTAAAGTAATTTTTTCACCAAAATATGTATGGGCATCATCTACACACTTTTGCCATTTAAGCGGTTGGTTTTCAGCCGGGTGGTATAAAACTCTGGCTGACACGAGCCAATTAATTCCTGGAAGGTCAATTTCACGGCGTTGTTAGGATTAATCCTATTGTGAAGTTGTCCAAATTGCAGAAAAAGTTGTAGATAGAGTAGGCTGGTGAGTATGGAGGGTGATTAAGTTCCAAGTCCAATTACTGTAGTTTTGCTAATGGCGCATGTGGTCTAGCGTTATCATGCAACGAGATAAGAGTCTGTTGACCAATCTAGTCTGTTTTTGTTTACCAGGGGCGCAAGTTTAAAATATCGTTTTGTTGTCAAGAAATGGCGCATGAAATCTATTGAAGTAACCTTTGGAACCCAAAGGACCATTTTTCGGTAATACTATTAGGTGTGGGAATTAATTCGTAGCGTTTTTTTATTAAAAAATGACGATTTATTTGAAATGAAAATAAAAAATTACATTATTGAAAATACTGCCCATCGCTTGCCACTACTTTTTCCCATTTTTCAGACAACTGTCGAATACCGCGCCGAAAAAATTCTTTGTCCTTGGAGGCAATCCATAAATCGATCCAATTTTGGCAATCCTCATAACATGCTAATTTTTCCTCTGATAA
>JAWQRO010000462.1:0-38556 GCA_033557835.1 Helochares maculicollis
AGTTTGGAATAATAGTAGTTCTAAAAAAATCTTGATTGACTTCACTAAATATAATATTTTGTACAGCTATAAAAATGCTAAAATAACTTAAAGTTTATATTGTAGAATCCCGTTCCATTGTAGTTCACGTTAAAATATCCTGCTATTTAAGCTAGGCTCTTTCAAATTAATTAACGAACAAAAATGTATTCAGAAGAAGTCTTTTTAAAAAGATTATCTCTGTTTTTTGACAGACAGACGACTTCTTCCTGGCATATTTTTCTTGCATAACTGCAAATTTGTCGAAGGCAATTAATTATTCACTTGAGAATACGTGAACCCGACTCAAACTTTGTTCAGCAGTTAAGAGCTTCTAACATTCAGAAACAATCTTCTATTAATGTTATCAATTTACGCCATTTACACTCAAATAAGCTTTACTAATTAAAGAGTTAGTGTCTGAAAAACAAGAAAGAATATTGTGATTCAACAAAGTTGTTAAAATTATTATTTTAACGTCATTTGAAAAATCAATATTGTCGTTGAGTTGGTGTAGCTATACTCTCCTTTCATTCAACAAAGAAGCAAAGTTATTAGTTGGAATGTATATATTTTGATGCTGCGTGATGCTAACAATTGTGCGTTAATTTCTAGTCCCACTTCTACTAGGTAACTCCCGCAAGTGGAATCTTTTCTGATATATATATAAGTAATTGCGGATTTTTTTTAGAAAATCAAAGACCATTTTTTCATGGAACTAAATAACTTTATTCTGTAATGTATTGCACATTTTGATCAATGACCTTTTGCCATCTTCCAGGCAGTATCATAATCCCACGTTCATAAAACTTCTGGTTTTTTTAAGCAAAACACCGAATCAGGTACGATTTTACACCAACATCATTATTGAATTTTTTACCATTCAAGAAGTTTTGTAAAGATCGAAACAAAAAATAATCAGATGGAGCAAGGTCAGGGCTATATGGTGGATGTGGCAAAACATCCCAACCAAGCTCCAATAATTTTTGCCGAGTGACCAAAATGTGTTGATGGAATACAACAATTTTTCGATTTGTCATTTCAGGCCGCTTTTCTTCAACTGTATTGTTTAATTTCGTTAGTTGTTCAATGTAGACATCAGAATTGATCGTGAGGTTGGTGGTAAGAGTTCAAAATAGACAATTCCTTTGTAATCCCACCAAATGGATAACAAAACCTTCTTTTGATGAATATCAGCTTTTGATGTTGTTTGAGTTGGTTCACCTGACCTGCTCCACGATCTTTTCCACTTGATATTGTTGTAAACAACCCATTTTTCATCGCCAGTTATCAGTCGTTTTAAAAATGGATCATTTTCATTACGTTTGTTTAGCAAATCGCAGCTGTTAATGCGTTGCGTTAAATGCGTTTCTTTCAGTTCGTGAGGAACCCATGTATCGAGTTTTTGAACATAGCCAAGTTGTTTTAAGTGATTTTCAATGCATATATGTGATATATGAAGCTTCTCTGCAATCTCACGTGTTGTACTGTAACGATCCGTATGGATTATTGCTTTGATTTCATCTTTGAGTGAAAAATTACCAGAACGAAATTTGGCAAACCAATATTGGCACTGCCGTTCTTTTAAGGCTTCGTCACCATAAACAGCACATATCTTTTTATAAGGTTGCGATGCGTTGTGTTTTCCCTTGCGGAAATAAACAAGTAAAATATGACGAAAATGTTCCATTTGATTTTACATTTTTCAACGAAGGCCAAACGAAAACTACGCAACCAATCAAAACACTTTTTTTACTGATTGACAGCTAAATTGCCAACTATCAAATAACAAAATGTGTTTTACATTTTTACTACGTCTGCAAACCTGAAGTAAACTGAAGTCATCTAAGAGTGAAACCCGCAATTACTTAGTTGCCAACCCTATAAATAATAGAAACATACCAAACTGATATTTAGATAAATCGATAATCAAGTGAAAACACCCATATAAAGCCTGAACTATTGATAGTATACAACAAAAGCGCAAATAAGTGGTAATTAAGTCAGAAGACATCAGAAGAGAAAAAAAAAATAGGGAAAAATTCAAAATATAGAATTTGGAGAAATACGAAGGTTGTTCGATAAGTACTTAGCCTACAAAAGAAAAACGCAAATTTTGGAAAAGTGGTGATTTATGTCTCAACGTAGTCTCCTGTTAGCTGGATACACTTGTCCCAGCGATGCTCCAGCTTCTTTAACCCATGTGAGGTCTCGAGGTCTACAAAGTAGGCCTCCGTGGCGGTTATGATCTCTTCCTTCCACTCAAAGTTCTGCCCGGTGAGTGACTTTTTCAAGTTTGGAAACAAAAAAAAAACATCGCAAGGAGCCAAATCTGGAGAATGCGGTGGATGGGGCAGCAGTTCGTAGTGCAATTTGGCTTATTTGGCCGTGACGACGACGGAAGTGTGAGCCGGTGCGTTGTCATGGTAGAAGAGCGCTTTTTTACGCCAAATGGGGCCGTTTTTACTGCAGTTGGGCGTCGATTCGGCCCAATAATAGTAGAGCCCTGTGACGGCCACGAAACGATGTTTGCTCATGCCAAAAATTTCATGAAGGATTTGATCCTTGCGGCCTTTTGCGATGCCTATTGTCTTAGCTATCTCACGCACCTTCAATCGACGGTCTGGCAATACGAGACCGTGAATTTTTGACACGTTATACTCCGTGGTATGATACATCTGAAATTTGGACAATAGCCATCTACGAGAATGTGCTATACAATAGTAAATATCCCTTGCAATACTGGCACCATCAGGCGGTGAGGCTAAGTACATATTGGGCCTCCCTTGTACGAGGTGTGTTCAATAAGTATCGCGAATTTTGAATTTTCGCGGGTTACGTATATTCGAATTTCGATTTTTTGTGGCATTATGTTGGTACTCATGTCTCTCACTTTTACCGACAAGTTTGGCCATTTTGAATGTTCAGTTAATTGTTGACAGTTGCTTTGCTCGCACGTGTTTTGGCTCGTCTTCGATTTTTACCAACTCAAAAAAATAGTTCAAAGGACCTGTATCAAATTTTGTGTGAAAAACGAAATTAAGTGCGCGGATGCATTCCGAATATTGACTGTGGCATACGGAGAAGCTACCTTGGACCGAAGCAACGTTTATTGGTGGTACAAAATGTCCTCAGAAGGCCGAGAAGATGTGAATGACGAAGATCGTGCCGGACGCCCGAGTACTTCAACAACAGACGAAAAAATTGAATTGAAGAAAATAGTATTGGCCAATCGTCGAATCAGCGTTAGAGAAGTTGCTGAGAACCTAGACATATCGATTCGCTCGTGCCATTCAATTTTTATCAATCATTTGGGCATGAGACGGGTTGCCTCGAAATTCCTACCAAAATTGCTCAATTTCGACCAAAAAACAGCTTCGCATGAAAATTGCTAATGAGCTGTTGGACACTGTCCGCGACGACCCAAATTTGCTCCAGAGGGTCATAACTGGTGAGGAATCGTGGGTTTACGGTTATGGCGTGAAAACCAAACCTCAATCATCTCAATGGAAGCTGCCGCACGAACTAAGACCGAAAAAAGCGCGCCAAGTTCAGTCGACTGTGAAAGTTTTGCTTACCGTTTTCTTCGATTGCAGAGGCACGGTGCATCGTGAGCTCTTGCCACAAGGTAGAACGGTCAATAAGGAATATTACCTGCAAGTTATGCGCAATTTGCGTGAAGCAATTCGCCAGAAACGCCCGGATTTGTGGAAGAACAAAAATTGGCTTTTGCACCACGATAACGCCCCTGCTCACACATCGTTGCTTGTGCCCGACTTTTTGGCTAAAAACAACACACTAATTATGCCGCAACCACCATATCCCCCAGATCTGGCCCCCTGTGACTTTTTCCTGCTCCCGAAACTAAAGAGGCTCATGAAAGGCCGACGCTACGCTAATATTGACGAGATATAGATGGCATAGAAGGAAGAGCTGAACAAGATAAAGGAAAATGATTTTTTTAAGTGCTTTGAAGATTGGAAAAAACGTTGGCACAACTGCATAATTTCTTATGGGAATTACTTTGAAGGGGACAAAATAGATATTCATGAATAAATAAATAATTTATAAAAAAACACAAATGTCGCGATACTTTTTGAACACACCTCGTATACTGTTTCCTTTTATCTTCTAATCCTATTTTTATATATATTAGCCTTCATTTTTGCTTTAATCATTTTTGAAAGTTGCCTTTTATTTTTGTAGGTTTAAAGAGGTTTTCGATATGAAGGTTAGAATAATTTGCTGAGGTACTTCGGGTAATATTAGTAACAAAGTGATAAATTATTCAACTGGCTTGACAAAAAAACTGACTGTGGATTCGCTCATTTACAAAATGAATTTGGTATCCTAGGATCACTTGTATTTTCTTGATAAAAACATTCTTTAACACTTTAGATGTTACCAGACTAATAGCGTTATTATAACTGCATCTGCTTAAAAATCATGTACATGATCCTCCAATTTTGATTATGGTATTATATTTTTGAGTAATAATCTTTGTTTATACTTTAGATAGCTCACATCATACTTTATCAGTAATTAGATCATATTTAGGTGTATTGTTAATAATTAATTTTCATATTATTACGTTCGGTTGATCGTCAAGAGAGTCATTTGGTAAGAAAAACTATTTATTTGGTCGTTATTTTCAAGCTTTATTTTTTCCTAAAATAGTTTAGGCACGTATTCTTGGTGTTCAAAAATCGTAGTTGTTAGAATACCTAACAGAAATTGAATTCTTGTGAAAAATTAACAAAGAATAGAGATTGCATGAAAATGTTCAAAAACCATTTGCCATAAACAGTCATTAACAAATACCACCATTTATTTTGTGGTTATTCTAACAATTGAAGATGATCTCAGCGCTGAGATTTTTTTAAATATCGCGCAGATTCACGAAGTACTCTACATTTCACGCACAAACAATTCCAGCTCTAGCACTTATAGGTAAGTTTAAAATACTGGGAACAGGTTCACTTCAGTAATTTGTAGCTGACATTTAGTATGCATTTTTCTTTGTATCAAAATAAATTAAGCAAAATTTTTTATGGAACAAGTGTATTTGCAAGATCATCAAACGAAGGCTATTTTCTTTTTGTAAAATTTTCAAACCGCTCAATTGGTTATCATCGATTAGTTTTAAAAACAAATAACCATGTTTGATAATAGCTCTTTCGCACATTTTCTTAGATACAGGGTGTTGCAGATTTAATTTCCAATACTTAACACACATATTAAGAACGCCAATATGACCAGGACCTGGTACTTCCTAAGTATAAATAAAAGTGTTGAATATTTGGGATTCCTGACATATAATTGAAAAAATTTGCCGATATACCATGCTAGCTTAAAGAATATTATGCAGACACAACGGCACCGTTATTGCTATAACAATAACGGCATCAAAATCAAACACGTCACTAGATCCTTCAAAATCTCGAAATTAAATTTTTTCATTAGCGCAAAACCGTCCTTACCAAAGAGAAACAGAAAAAGAACATAAACAACCATTGGAGTTAAATTTTATAGCTCCGCATTTTTTGTAATCATTTAAAACAGAACGTGACCTCGAAAATAGATCGCTTTGTATTACTATCTTCCGCCGCATATCGCATCATATATCGCAAACTAACGTCACCTTTATCTCTATAAAAATAGCCGCATTACAATCAAATCAAAGCGTTAGATCCGTCATAATCACGAGATAAAATTATTTCGCGAACACAAAACGTTTCTAAATAACATAAAGACAGAAAAAAGGACATAAACAACCATTTAATTAAAATGTTATTCGAGCGCGTTGTTTTTTGAACTGGAGATCGAACGGGACCTCGAAAGAATATCGCTTTATATTTCCACCGCAAGAAGGGTGGTTAAAATTTGATGGCTTCTTAAATACGATGTACTACAGTCAATTTCTATCACAATTCAGATTCATGTTATTTCGACGACAGAAAAGCATGCACCGCTTCTCTTGTCTCTGTGGTTGTAAATTTATTGCGCTTTACGTTTTTTGATGAGCATCGCTTTCATTTTTATCACCTTGTTTACAATAAAATGATGATTTGCATATTAGTAAATATGTATTTCTTTGAATAAAGCATAAAGAAAAGTTTAGCTAACTTACGTAATAGTAAATAATGTATTAGAAACAAATTGAAATAAGCGCAATCGGACCAAACATGTGGCGCTTGTTTTTCCTCTTCGGTTGAAATTTATTGGTCTGTTAACTTTTTTCGCTCGTCTATTTCTTTTCCACGAGGGATTTTTTATTATTATTTCGTCATTTTCGAGTCCATATACCTTAAGCGTAAACAAAAAGGTGATCTTTTGAAATACCGATCAAATTCGTCGGTGGTCGACCGACGACGTCATAGGGAATTCCAACAGTGGTTCTCAACATTTATATGTAATATCTCGATTGCTAATTATGCCCCAAAATGTAAACAAAAACTTATCGCTTAGTATTTCTTATATCTACCACCCCTTTAAGTTTTGTAACTTAAACACTTCAAACAGGCTGTATATTGATGCATACCAGTAAATAATCACAAAATTATAAAGGGAAAAGGAAGGTAATGTAATTGCTTTCAATTTAAAATAATACCAACGTTCGTTCTATATTCTAGACTATTATATTACTAAGTGAAGGGCTCAGATGCTG
This sequence comes from Helochares maculicollis, assembly GCA_033557835.1. Taxonomy (NCBI): domain Eukaryota; kingdom Metazoa; phylum Arthropoda; class Insecta; order Coleoptera; family Hydrophilidae; genus Helochares; species Helochares maculicollis. Next base: position 6,686 of record JAWQRO010000462.1, read on the forward strand.
CATATTGAATGCATATATTTTTGTGCTTAAACCAATTTATTACCCATATTATAAATCAACTAATGGGGACGCTTAAAATTATAAGCAATTGTCATAATTCATACAGAATAATTAATGGATACTACCTAATATAGTACCGATACCGATGAGCCAGTTATGCATTTACTTTAAAAGGAAGGTGTCTCTCTTACAACATAAGTTGCGCAATGAGTTTATGGCTCTTTGCAATTATTTTTCGAAAACGTCCTGCAAGATAATTCCCATCACAAACACGGAGACAAATGAGAGCGTAGATCAAAATGGTGCGGCAAAAGGGTAGATAACAGTGTTATTAGAAAATCGTAGATACAGACTAGCTGGATGTATAAATAGTAGTAATAAATAATTAGTACGAATTAGTAAAAGCAAGGAAAAATAAGAGCGTATATAGTGCGTTTCACTCCTGCCCTAGCTACTGGAATGCAAATTATCATATTTTCAATATACATGCAGTTCATCTAAGGTGAACATTTAAATAGTAAATTAAAGTTTAGAGAGGAAAATATCTTTGCTAGTTTCCATAAAGAAAGCGGAACTTTTGCCAAGCAGATTAAATTTAAATTTAAATAATACGATGCGGCATTTCCTGATGCTTATTCGATATAATATGTATTTTGATAGTTAATAGCCTGATAGTGAAGTTCTTCAACGATTTTGAAAATTTTCCCGTCTCTTTTAATTACGTAATGTATCTTATAACAATCATATGTCGCATATGATTAGTACTAGACCAAACCTAATCGCTGGCTAAATGGTAACGTTAAAAAATATCTGCTTTCAATTGTGTCGACATTCAAAAAAATGTACTGGATATACCATGCCCAACTTTATTTAAATTCGTAGACAAATTTACTCTCAAGTTCAAGGTCGTTAAGGATATTTTAATTTTATAGGTGCTATATTGGCTGTTGTTTCAAATTACAATTTCAAATATATTTTTGCCCCGAGCTAAAAATGCTTTCACTTTATAAATCAAGTTTTTTATCGAGTCGTTTCGATTTGAGATCTTCAGGAGATTCGATATAAGCCTTTCGAATCACATGTCAGTCGGCTATTTTTTTGCAATTGCAACTACAAAGTTTGGCTTAAGATAAAAAATCATATTATGCGTCTAAAAACGAAAGTTCATGGGTTATATCACATTTACGTGAGCTGTTGATTGATATTAATTAATTGTGTTTTGAATGAAACTGACTATGCAAAATAATTAAGTTTTAATTATGAAATTTTATGCAATTCAACGAGTGAGCCTCTGCCATGTATCTCTCGACATGATTAATGCATAGTGAGTAAATCTTAATTAATTATTATTAAGCCTATATGGATTGAATGTACAGTCTGTAAACGATATAACGGACATTGTTTTTGTAGGTTGGCCTGTTGGTGACCATCTAATATTGAATTTAGTCTCTTTTGAGCCATGAAAAATTTTTGTAATTTCGCCCGCTTCGTCAGTTATTATTTCGCCATATTTGGAGATAAAATCCTTGAAAATTAACTTGATGACCTTTGCGAAACGTGTTGCATTTGCAGCTGAAAATGAAGACTCTAAAACGAATTTAATTAACACAACGACGCTTTTGAATTTTTAGCCGAATACGCGTCATCCCAATGTTTACATGCAAATTAAATGTAATTAAAATGTTAATTATTAAAAAGTATCCGCGTTAATTTCGTAAAGCATATTTGACTGTACCGACATTAGTACAGTAGTGTAGGTACGTACTCAGCTAGTTAGTATGCGTATGCAATAAACACGCGCTGAGTTTTTATGAGTGGTCAGTAGAGAGAGTGTAAGTGGCATCCTCGCATCTACTATATGTGACCGCATCCATGATGTAATCTGAAATATAAATGCCTCCAGGCGATAGACGGTGGCCTTTCTAATACCTCTAGCAATGAAAATTGTAAGAGGTACAGTATGTGCGCATTATGTGTACTTGTAACCTAGTTTTGAAATATATCGAATTAAAATATTTCATAAAAAATATAATAAAACAACCTTCTTCATTAAGAGGCCGTAATGCTGGAATGAAGACCATGCTTTTAATTGCCGCTATTAATTTTGGCATAATATTTTACGAACAAAAAATGTTGATTAATAATAATCGTAGCTTATAATAATCTATTTTCTCAGTATTTTTTATACGTGATATGTAATATAATATCTCAGATAAATTCCTGGGCTAAACACGTAAGGCCGAATTAAGTTTGAATAAAAGCGAAATCATTAATATTTATGTACGTTCACATTAACTCGACTTAAAGTCTTTATGCTTGCTTAACTGACGTATCAACAACTTGATATGTATGATTTACAGGCAAGTAAATGACAAGTGACTTAATTGGCGCAGTTACCGTAAATGTACAGACAGCGAGTTGGGAAGTGGTAAATCTACAAGACGCAGCTCGACGGTTCATGAAATTATAATGATGGGGGACTCTGGTTATAAAGAAGATTCGAGATATGAAATCCTGCACTTAGGTGCATTCTCTCAAGCACAATAGCGCAATTGCCGATTATCCAATGTTTAGAGCGCTATTCTTACTAAATGCGATTTTGCAGAAAGAAAATTGCGAGCTGTAATTGCAGGTAAATTCCCATTTACAAAACTGCATTTACATTTTTCAAAAATGTATTCGGAATTAGCATTTTATGCAACTTCAATTGAAACGATTCATATACTTTATAAATAATACTTACGCTTCAAAGATTTTCTCTAATAGCTAAATACCATCGAAGTTGTAGACTTACCTAAAACAAAAAGAAATAATTAAATTAATGAATGGTGAACTAGAGATTTACAGCTACAGGAAAAAGGCATTTGCAACTAAAGCACATATAATGCATTTAAAAGTTGTTTTGTTCACTTCTACCTTAACTAACATTTTCTCGTAAAGGTTCTAAGCGAAAATAAATTAGCCAGCGTAAACTTTACATTTCGGTTTTTACACGAAAATGTTTATTCTAACCCGGGAGTCTAATTTCAGAACTGCTTATCAGATCTATATAATTGCACACAATCTATCAATGTAATTGCATGGTATATACAACGCCTGGCCATCATTTTCCGACGCTTTTAATAATGCCGGAAACGATTTATTTTGTGAGCAAATATTTACATATTTGAGGATCATTAAGTCTATACGGTTGTTAGAGTGAGTGTCTTTCAACACGTATGTGTAAATTACTTTATATAAATTAAAATCAGCTATCTCCTTATTAGTAATGTATTTATTTTGCCTGAAAATGAGTAATTGTATATATACAAACAGTTTTATGGCATTTTGCAGTATTATTAAGCTGTCAATATAAGTGTCTAATTTAATTTTTCTTCAAAACCTCTAAATCATTTCTGTCTGCAGTCGTAACTAACGATTAGTCACATTAATTCAAATTTTAAATATGATCCTAATAATTTTCGAACTGTCTTATTTCCATTTCGGGTAAACAAGATGAAAATCAGTCTCCGAAAACTAATTAAAATAAAGTGTCTAAAATACTTTTAAACACAGCATATCGAAAATCAAGACGTAAATATTACTATGAAAGTGGTACAACCAACAAAAGATGCCTATTAGTTTGTAATATACTACTGTATTCTGCAGTTTTAAATATTTATTTTTTACGGATAAGCGACGTCTACTTTACCATTGTTGTCAACTGTTACATAATTATAATTAATCAGTGGCAAAGCAATAATAATAATAATATTGTGTTAGCGTTCCAGTACCACATTCTGCATAAAAGTGGAAAATTAATTTTGTGACGTCAAAACCAAAATTCAAAATATTTAAATTTTATTAACGATTCTATCTGGGTATGCATTACAAAAAGAAAACAATAATTTACATATTCTTTCTGCAATATATATTCGTTACTAGGTTCTAGGGCTGTTTCTTCGTTATTAATGGCCATTAGAAAAAGTTCACCAGCCCATATGATACAGATTCTAAAGTTTCTGCAGCAGGAAAGTCTACGCCAACCTTTTCTGCAGTAAACTGCTGTTTTCATGCTATTCTATTGTGTCCAAAATATTCAGGCTTTTTGGTTTGGCTATTTCCACTATTTTTTTCGTTTCAAATCTTTGATATTAACCACATGATATCCTCACGAAATTTCCCAGTGCGAGTCCGTAATTTCAGAGCTCAAAGTCTTCCAGCTGCCTTTGGCCGCTCTTGTTGAGTTCATTTTATATTTATCCTGTCATTTAAAATATATAATACAGATTTTATAAATGTAAACTATGCATTGAATATTTTCTTTTCACATAAAACAGTCACCTTTAAAACCTATTGTAAGCAGTTCACCGACTAACAAAATATCAAAATATCAAAATACCTTTCAGATACCAAGCAGTTGTATAACAAGGAATGCTCCACAAAAATCTTTTTCGGTCTAGTAAAGCAATTATGAAAATAAAATTGTCGAAGATTTATCATGCTATCCCTAGATGTGACTTCGTTATTTACCAACATCCCACTAGAATTGGTAAATGAAGCAGTTAAGAAATTTTCGAAGGACCGATCTCACTCAACAAGAATTAATAAGAGTCGTAAATCTAACCCCACCTTCAACTATGTTCTTATTTTAAAAAACTACTACCAACAAACCTTTGGCCGGACAATGGCATCACCAACTTCTACAACCACTGCAAACTTAATAATAGAGTATTTAGAAGACGACTGTATAAAAACTTTGTCACACAAATCATTCTTCTACTTCAGCCACGTCGATGGCATGCTCTTAACATACCTAAAAAACAAAATCGACGAACTTTTATCCGTCTGTAACGAATTTATCATCTTAAATTCACGAGTGAGTTAGAAGATAATAATAGCATTCCTTTTTCAGGCGCGAATATCATAAAAAAACAAAGACAACACTATCACAACAGATTGGTACTAGAAACCAACACACATATAGCTTACATTACAACTCCAATCAACAAGAAACAGTAAAGAAAAATATTATTAAAAAGCAAATCTCTGATTAGAAATTCTGCAACAATAACAAGGAAAAAATAAAATCGGCGTTCATAGAAAAATGTTTAGCCAAACATAATGATCGAGAATCTAACAAAAGAAACGTATATATCCCAGGTGCCGAAGTTTAAAATGTCGTTGTTTTCATGAAAAATACGCAATTAATTAAGAACAATGGTCAAACATTTTTTATATAAAATATTGGCTCTTGCTTTTTACACATTTTACCCATCTCTCGGGCAATTTAAGGGTACCATTCCAAAAGAAACTTTCAACTTTTATCGATATCCATTCATCGAGCAATTTTTGTACATGCTCGAGTCTTCAAGTGTTGCTCAACCAGTGCGTGTCCCATCGATGAGAAGAGATGATAAAGAGAAGGCGCCAGGTCTGGTGAATCCGGCGGGTGGGTTGGAATTCCCAACCAAGCAATGAAATCGTTTCTTTGGCCACTTTGGTTGAATGTGTAGTAGCGTTGTCATACTGCAGAATGACTTTGCCGTGCCTTCGAGCCTACTCTGAACGATTTTAGATCAATGCGTTGTTCAAATTTATCATTTGTTGTCGGTAGCGGACGGTATTAACTGTTTCGCCGGGTTCGAGAAGCTAGTAGTACACTATTCCCTTCTGATCCCACCACACACACACACAGCATTGTCTTCCTCCGAAAACGATCCGGTTTTGTACTCGATTTTTCATTCCCAATTACAACCTGATAAAAAAAACTCTTTCTTTTGTAGCGTAAATGCAGCATTTCGCACACAGTTTTTCGTCGCTCCATCTGTCGTTCGTTCAGTTTGTGTGAAACCCAAGCTTATAACTCGTCGTCTTCAAACTTTTTTGGTCGATTTTCACGTTCTTTGTCAATAACATTGAAATCGCCACTTGTGAAACGTTGAAACAAGCGTTCACAAGTCTAAACAGTTGGAGCAAGGTCGCTACAAGGTCTCTACAAGAATTCGATGCCTTTTTGTTTTGAGTGAGCAAGAAAATCATTACATGCCGCAAATAATCGTTACTTTAATACGAAAAAGAACTATGATACTAACTCGTAAACAACTAAACGAATATATTGTTTTGTAATAGGCATCCTTTAAAAAAAATGGACTCCGAAAGTTACTACTTCAATGGATTTAAATTAAATAAAAACGTCCCTTCTGATGATTTTTCTTGTTAAAATAAGGCGAAACTGTAAAGAATTACTGTAAAAAATTACTTTTGTGCAGATGTTCTGTGTGGATTATTAGATCTTACTAGGGTAGGGGATATTTTTGGTATTTTGAACGTGAACGTCCGATTCACGATAGGTATATACATATAAAATAAAATAGGGTTGTGATTTAATCATGATTTTTCGTCTAAGACCGGACACTGAAGACTATTTTGAAAGCAAATATAGCTAATGAGCTCTTAAACAATTATTTTTTTATGTTCGTAATCAAGCCTGGTGTATACAAGATGATAATATTGTTTTATTTTGATGAGAGACTATCTAATTCTACGCTCTCTGAAAAAAAAATATAGGCATATCATATCATTTTTGCATTTAAAAAAATTATTGACTAGTTTTCTAATTTATAAAAACAGTAGGATGATAAGCATCCTACGTATTTAGTCTCTATTTTATTCCAGATGTTCGCCGTATGTAGAGATTTCCTTCTGCTACGCTATTTATAAAGAACCATGCCAATTACATGTAAAACACAAAGTAAACTCCAAAAAAATTTTTATCCCCAGTAATTGGGCTACTGGAATGCTTTTATATTAACATAAAAGATTCTACCATTTAATGTAGCTTTTCATGCAAAACTGAAACACCTTCTATAGTGTTGAAAAGGTACTTTGTACTTGTTTGTTTATTGTTTAACGTCAAATTAGCTACGCATATATGCTTAACTTTGATTACAAATAATCGATTATCTATATTCGATTTAATTAATTCTCTTTAATATTCAATTGTTTTAGCCTAGTGTATTAATTTTGAAGCAAACTTCACAAAAAGATTTTACGTGCATTTGTAGGATATTTTTCATAATGATCCAATTTTGTTGTGACCGAAAATAAATCATTTTAGTACTTGAAAATAGTCTTGTTGAAGCAATATTTTAATTACGGCTATAATGTGACAACATCTGAAACGAATTAATTAGAAAATTATTAACAACATAATAATAATGTCTCCTCCTTACTGAGACATTCTCGGCACGTGGATTTAATTAGAGTTATTAATTTAATTTAATATCGTTTTAATGAGCCATCCGATAAGCAAATGCCCTATATAAATTGCGGGCTGACAGATATACTCGAAAAATTGTCTTAAACCGGCTGAGCTGACGTTAATATAAGAAAATTTGATTTCAACACGATTTCAGTTAATATGAAAATAAACATACTTCTAGGTTTTTAATCCCCCTAAAATCACTTGAGCAACACAATGTTCTAAAGGATCACAAAAGACTCTGCAGAAAGGACAAAGTATTGGAAGAATAAAGAGTAGTACAAAAAAATGAAATAAAGCGAGATCCTTGCGGCGATAAAATTTTAATTTGCTGTGAAAAGGGTAAAGTTTAATCGTTAGATGTAGGCAGTCTCTGTTATCCAGGAAGCGCCCTCGGTAATCCGCAACAAAACAACTCCCTTTTGAAACGCATTTCCCCAGGTGCTTTTCATGAAAACTCTTTTAGCTTTGGTTAATCTCGGTCGAGCTTTCAATAGACGCTTTAAAAGCCTCCAACTGCACTCTAAACTTTTTATAGTGTTTTTCCTATAAACAAATCAACCTGCCGGAGTATTTACTTCTAGACTGCAATTTGTGCGATTAATGAAAAGCGCTTTTCTAATTGCAGGCTCTTCAGTGTGTCTGGGTCGTTTATCGCTCACGCGAGCACAATATTTTATTAACAATAATGTGTTTATCGTGAGATAACATTAAAAATTGAAACTTTTCGGCAGCAATGAAACTGGAAATGGACCACTGCAAATTTAATGTAACTCATAAAAATGCCATTTCTAAGAACGATAACTTCCCGGCACGTTTTCTTGAGCGGCGATTAAATTTTTTAATGTACCATTTACTGGAATGTCACAGATACATTAATCACAGTGAGCTGAAATAATGCAAAACTGTACAAAAACTAAATGTGCTGTACTCGTTAGCTATCAGGTAAACAACAAGCAATTTTATAGATTATTTACTCAGAGGGAAGCAATAAGCCGATCGGTAGCCGGACAAAGACTTGTAAAAGGCATCTGAAAATGGGCAAAATGGGATTGTAGTATACATATAAAAGTTATATTCATTTTATAGAGTATTTGCTGAAGAGCCAATAAGAATGAAACAGACTGCAGGAACGATTGAAATCCTGAAAGCATTTGCAATCGATGAAATGTTCGGCCGTTTGATGTTACCAATTGGAATCATTTTTTACGTGAATAGCTTCCATTTAGAAGGATAAAGAGGCCATCTAGTCCGAACTCCATTTTCCTCGGTACAATATTTCTATTATACTGCACACAATCAGCAACAGCTTCGTATTATTCATGCGTACCAATGGCGTCGTACAATGGATTGTAGACTGAAATTGATGAAATCTGATATAATAAAATATATTGAAATATAATCGTTTCATAGCGCGCTTCTATTGAGTATTTGATATTTATTTGTTACGCAATGATGTGAGCTCAAGAGAAGTCATAAATGTAGGCCAGCAAATTTTATTGCGGAAAAAAAATATTAATTTGCATAAGAATGGATGCAATAGATTATTTTAATGCTTATTCATTGGCTGGTTGTGTACTTTACTAGATTTTGTAATAGAATTTCAATTCACTTTGATGTAAAAGGTTTTTCTTGTATGTATATATCTACAAACGCAAACCCTCTGTGGACAGCAATTTATTTTCATTACAATATAAAGCTGAAGTGTATCTATCTACGCATCGTTCCCGTATACGTACATATTTTCCAGGTTTGCATATCCCGCTATGCTTTATTTTTAGTTAAATTAAAGTGAGATTATTGAATTCTTTCTCCAGTTTTATCTAATGCTTTTTTTACTTCTTTCAAGTTACAACTAAAAAATAATATCTTGTTTTATACATTAAACATTAAACATTTTGAGAAATAAATTAAAATGAAATAAGATAGGTTTATTCCTCCTTTGACTTTTTGTACTCGCACTATCTCGAATTTGATTTAGTTTGATATACTTTTTGTCCTGAAAATTGTTTAGTATTGTGACATTTTTTCACTTTACTTCTCATTTTATTCTTGCCCAAGATTTCCATAGCGCTGTTATATTGTTGCTAAATATTCGTAATCTTTTTCTTGTTACTATACATGATTTTTGTTACTGCAATTATCATTAATTTGATCGTTTCCTTAGTTAAAATTTCAGTTTTTTTCTGACTTGCTAAGTATAACAATGTGGTCCATAAATATCATTTCAGTTAGTCAAATATCTTCTATATCCCAAAGTTCTATTTTTAATGGCAATATTTGATAGTTTTGCTTAGTTTATGATTTCATCTACTAGAAATGAAATATACATTTCTTTTTATTACAATTATTGTTTTATTGGCACATCTTTATTTAAAGCTTTTCATATATATTTCTCGAAGATCAAAAGCTTCTTCTAAGTCTATCGAGCAAACCTATGTTTCATTTTATTGTTTACAAATTTTTTGGCTGCTAATTTTAGAACAAATCTTGCGTGCTTCTTTCTTTCATAAATTCACATTGAGTGAGGTGATATTTTTATTATTCGATACTGGCACTAATTTTTCCTGGAATGTCACCACTTCCATTTTTTCTATCTCTGTTTCCATTGTTTTAAATATCGCTGATCTCTAATATTCCTTAGTATTTTTAGTGCTACAATATTTTCTATATTTCTGTTTGTAACGATAAATTTTGTCTTGTAACCTCTCTATTTTTCTTTGCTTGTCTCATTGTAATTCTTACTAGATAGTAATTTCTTATCTCTTCGTTTTCATTTTATTTTCATAGCTTCAATTTTTCCCCGTATGCTTTGTTATGAAATTGAGTTATATAATGCCCCTCTCCCTCCTCTTCTCTTCAATTCGAGTAAATGTATATATTTCCTATTTTTAGTTTAGTATTTTCTATCTCTAAATTGGTAAGTAAGCTAATTCTCCCTTTTTGAATAGAAAAGAATACTTCTTAGACTCTCATTTTCTACTCTGCTAATCAATCAACAAATCTTGTTTTCGTTTTGTTCAGTTTTGTACTTTTTATAATGTGCATATTTTCATTGGAATGATCAACAGCGTTATTCCGTTACTATCTGTTCATTTAATTTTTTGTTTTACTCTTCGAGAGGGATTTCTTATAACCTTGTAGTGCTACTTTTTCCCACCTCATTTGTATTCTTTTCGATCAATCATCCCAGCATAACCTTTCTCTTTTTTGAGGTCGTCTTTTCATCTTTTTTCATTGTTTATACAAACCTTTTCTTTTAGTTGTCTTAGTTTCTGTTGTTTTGCATTCCCACATTATTAGCTCTAAAGATTTATATTTCAATTTATACACTGTCTCTCTACTTTTGCACATCTTTAATGCCTGCTTTGACATTCATAACATTTTTGGACTTCAAAGCATGTCTTTTTCGTTGCAGTTTCTGTTCAAAAGTATTCTCATTCGCACCTCTATTAATTCAAAATATATTTTAATTTTCTCATTACTCATTCTCCTTTTTAAGCACGTCTAACTCTATCGTATGTGCTTCCTGGATCTGTATTACCTCTCTACATCCCTAATCATGTCTACTAAATTTGTGAGTAATTTCATTTTTTGTTTGTCAATATTTATATACAGCAGAGTCCGTCCTTATAATCGCAATAACATCCTGATCATGGTAAAATTATTAAGCGAAATGTTCATCGCATTGCTAAAAATCACCTCTGTCTTATTTTCAACGGCTCATGACATCATCACCATTGGCATATTACTTGCAAATAATAAAACCATGCAACAAATTGAATACAAAAGAAAACTCAATATTTAAGAACTTTAAAAGGTTCATCTCGCTACGTAACATGCCGACTAATACACAAAATTGGCTGCATGCCTTCAGCAGGCCAAATATCGTCCAATTCGTAACGATTATATATTATTCAATACAGAGACGTGTCTGCCGGATCTCTACACTTATATAACGTTCTAAACGGAAGTATCCAAATATTTTGCTTGGTATGATTAGAAATGCTTTTAAAAAGCAGCTGTGTGTTGTATTATTTTAAGTAAGAGGAGTTGTTTTCGGCAGTAACATGGTTACCGATGTAAACTAATTTATTTTTCTTTAAGGAGTCGTTATGTAGCTGCAAATGTGCGAAAGGTACCGTCAGTATCAATCATTACCGAAAATAAGTTTAGAATGAGAACAGTGTAGCTTCTGGCGATAAGATTATCATACCTTCACTTTTATTTCATCCGTGACATTTGCAGGCTCAGTTTGTAAGACAAATAACAAAGTTTTAGATGCGTAATTTATCATTCTGGTAGCGAATCGGCGAAAAAAGTTAATTAAAACTCAAACCAATGTAAAGCAGCAATTTATAATTATGAAACTGACGCGGGAGATTAATTTAATTTATAAATTATTGTTTACAGCGAGGCAAACAGAGTGTTTTCCATTCTGCAGACATTTGACTCACAATGTTTGGTAAGTACGGTGTGGATAATTTGACCAGCTTTTGAAAATGGCATGTCTTATGACCAACTTTCACGTTTATGTTTCGAATCGCTATGAACAAATAAATCGAATAGTCAATAATCGGAAATATGGTCTTCGAAATCTGCATTCTTTTAACCAAATAAAAATGCTAATTTCTTCCTACCAATCTCATAACAATAACTTGACACACTTAACACTGCAAAAGTGTTTTTATACCGTGTCAGTTGATTTGAATAAACCGTACTACTGTAAACATAAATCAAAAGGAGAGATGATTCAATGCAAATTTACAGTACGCTTATTGTCAAAGCCGCCGTATATGAAGATATTAACCTTCAATAATTATTGGTGAGATATATCAATAACTTATTTAAATTAGATTGTTCGTAGGACCTAGGTCATGGCTTTTATACAAGTTGCTTAACATCGAGTTTGTTTAATTATTGATTTTTTTAAATGTCACGATCCTCGTTTTGTATGTGTTACACCATTTAATGCTTACAAGTAGGCGGAAGAAGTTAATGTCATCGCCAATACTTGCTTATCTAAAGTTTTTAATTTATTTACCGATTATTCGCTTTACACCATTTTATTGAAATGTCAGCAAGCAAGAAAAATATTTATTTGGAACATTACTGAACTTTCCAATGTTATATTTTTGTCTTATTATGTGGTTACATATTACCAAAAAATCTGAAAGATAACCACTCAACATTCCCGTATGCATTCCTCACTCTTGAGAGCATGAGCTTACTTAAGATCCTTGCAGATTAATCATGACCCAATCTAACCAAATCTAGCCGATATATCATTAATATGAGTTGTAGCAAACCTTAGTAAATAGTATATAGAATTTGACTTTAAAAACTTGGTCCTAACAGTAAATCAAAAGCAAATCGTCACGACTAATCTTAAAAACAAATCTTGAAAATTGTTTATAAGCAAATAAGTTGAGGACCCATTCTGATAAAAGTTGTAGTTAGCTCTCAGAAAGTTGGTATGTTTCATTAAGTGCTATTTATTTTCTACCCAAATGAAGGCAATCCTACAGTTAAATTCTAAAATATAAAATATTCTTGTATCCTGATTTGCTTGAGATTACATGATTTAACAAAGTTCATAAGTTTTAGCTTAAAAGCAAAACTTTTGACATTGTTTCATTCCATGACTTAATGAGAATGCAGGTACAGGGGCGCTAAAACTGCCTGAAATGGATTTACAGAGTTTAAAAACGTATGGATCCTTCAAAGTCTGGCTATCGTATTTTTTCATTATTCATTAATTTCATAAAAATATCTCTAGCACATTGTACATCAATGATAACAAATTCACTTAAGAAAGTCTCCAAAGTAATCAACTTTACTTTTATTCAATCCAATCCCAATCCACCTTTCGCGTTTAATTTAATTGCAGTCCTTCCAGAGCTTCCCAGAAGCTGAAGGATTTCTAAAATAATTAATTTATAAAATAACTTAATTCCAACAATTAAAGCTCCTGTCGTAAAGAAACATCAAATTATAAAAATTTCATCTTGTAATTGTATTTTCCATCCATTAACTTTGCTTCCGGTTTCCGCAAGAAATTGTATTTCCCATAAACTTCACTTTCATTTAATTAGTTTTATTGAAAACATTTTAGCCAAGATCTCTTTACAATTTAGTTCATTATTTATGCATCTGTCTACAAAACGACTCAACCGCATTTATTCTCAATGTTTTAATCCTGGATGTTTCAACCCTGAACGGCTAAATAATAATCCTGGGCGATTTAATCCTTTAAGTTTCCTTAAATTCTAAATACTTCTCCCTCAAATGTTTTAAATGTTGTTTGAAAACCTATAATTGTGAAATATACTTTCGTTTATCATAACACATACTTTTGATTTAAACACAAAAAGAGAATAATTTGTAGGCTTCACGATTATTTAGGGTACATTTTATAAACTTTATATAATTCGGTCAACATTCGCTAATACAAGCAACAAGCGCCAAATCGCAATTTACTTTAAATCGTGCCAATATAAATCATTTTTAAAGAAAACCGTTGAATGGAAACAGAAAAGTGTTTCCTTGCGCTACGCTCATAAAATGGCTGTAAAACTAAATCGTAAACATGCTCTCTGATTTGTATTTTAAAGCGTGCATGATTGTATACACACTTAAAAACACCCTTTCGGGTTTGATCTCTAAATAACATAAAACCGATCTTATTGTGCGGTGTTATCCTCAATAGTGATAAAACAAATTTGTCTAGCTTGGTTAACTTTCGGTTTTATGTTAATAAATTGATATTATAATTTATCATTGAAAATGTCAAATAACTATTTATAGCTCATTCTTTCAAAAATTGTGGAAAACCGTTTAGCAATTTATTGCGCTTTATAGCCCATAAATCTAATTCTTACATTACAAAACATAGGAATCTTTAAGTGAATGTTTATCTCGTTAATAGTTTTGCTCATTATAAGCAAACTGTCGCTATCACTATTTAGCAATAGCAATATCTGAATTATCATAATTTGCTAAGAAATCTTGAAATTTATTTGTTGTGCCTTGTAACTAATTAAAAAAGAGTCATTAAATCTTCACAGTTTAATTTGAAATTGCTGTTTCATAGTAACTGTATTTAAATCATCTTTTTTCAGAGAACATCTGCATAAACCGAAAAATAATTTACTATTCGAAATTAAAAACTCCAGTATAATTCTTCATTTTCCTTCGCTATTGTCGCTTTACTGCGTGAAAAAGTTAATTAAAACAGCTCAATATAGCAGCTGCATTTAGTAATACGGCAAAGAAATAGTTATAAATTTCTAAATGTGGACATAAGAACAATTAATGCTGCTGCTACTGTTTGCGGATTTAGACCCTAAATTGGAGTAAATGCAAGCGCATTATATCTGCAGTAGAGTAACCTAACAAAATTAATACTTGCAAAGTTCTAGTTTTCCCACTAGGTAATATCACACTTTGTAAAGCAAAACTTAATAATTAAATCACCCCGAAGATTACGTGCACTAATTGATTTAAAGTCTCATTTTCTCCTCTGCGCACTAAGAAAATATGTTGTCATGATTCATGGGATTCTCAAAGCAACTTAAAATCTATATGTTGCACAGTGAGCAGCTTTAAAAATCACAGTTGTAGTCTGAGCCATACCGGCAAATATATTTTCTAAAAGGCATGAATAAACAGTAGAGTTTTAATGAAAGTTCTTTCCGGTTTCTGGCAAACAAAAATTTATCATCTGATGTAAGTCGAATTAAAACTCTCTAATGTAGCGCACTTTGAGTACGGCAAATGGAAAATATATGCGGAATTCTTATCTGTACCGGGTATTTTTAAGAGATAAAATCCCCGTTTAAGAGAATGAGCAGAATTATCTCTTTATGATCCCCCAAGCGCAGTATCTGCCCGATAATATCAAAGGCACTTTATAGCGAACTTTGTATTCATTAGAAAATTTCATCAGCAGTTGTTAATTACAGAAGTTCCTAATGATTAAGGATAAAGCTGTTTAAAAATTGTGTCGGCTTAATTAACTTCCAAAAGTTATACACCATGCTTAAAACTTTGCGTTTAAACAAAGCAGAATTTTACTCCAGAGTTGAAAGTTCATAACAAAGAACTTTCTCATTTTTGCACGTAGAGATGCTTGTGACAAACAAATAATTATTTCTACTTGCCAATACACTGATAATTTGATTGCATGGGCATATACCGGAAGATTGATTCGATGAAAGTATGCTGATGGCATTTTACACAATGGCGTCTTTAATTTTAAGAGAGTGAATGTTTTATCGCTAGTTGTGAATAAATATCTTGGCAATGAAAAGGGATACATTTCATTATGCCAATTGCACAATATTATCTATCAAATAGTCAACACCTCTAAGAAAGTTGTTAGTCTTCACGTTCCATCTATTGTTCCATTATGGATTGAGAACGTTATCTATGACGTAACGTAATTAACTTTGTATTCCTATTCGGAAGATCTAAACCATGTATGTGAGTCTAAACTCTGCACTACTGCTAACCATATATTAAACGGAAACGAAGTGGGCGTGCATGAATTACAAAAAGCGGAAAAGATAGCGAAATTAATTAAACTGAGCACTTGTTTAAGCGGGAATTTAAAATTATGGATGTTATAAATTAATAGCGTGTAGTCATCATTATTCATCCCGAAAAACAAACATAAGTAGCGCAGGAGCAAATTAATCGATAGCTTAATTGAAATTTCCTGTTGAAGTGCAAACAAATATGTAACCGAGAATTATTTGCTTGAGTTACTCTTTTTTTGTTGGGGACACGGGCTGGGCAACCCGAAATTTCAATTAAATTCTTCCGAAAGACTGAGCTGCAAAATGCAAATAGATTTTTAATAGGGGTGGACCATAGAGATATTAAAAGTAATAGGGGAAATATTGATGGGTGTAGGTGAAACCATTTGCGCTCAGAGCAACGTTGGGTGCAGGGAAGGGGTTGATTATGACATAAAAATGATTAGTATTTAATATTCTTTATTATATTCGTTTTCCTTGGTTTTGATCTTGAATCAATTACTACGCTCCTTAATATAATATACAGCTTGTTTCAAAATTAAATTACAAAACTTAAAGGGGTGGTAGATATAAGCAATATAAAGCGATAGGTTTTTGTTTGCATTTTAAGGCATAATTAGTATCCGAGAGATTAATTACGTGTACATGTTAAGAACCACTGGTGAAATTCCCTATGACGTCGTCAGTTAAACACAGACGAATTTTATCAGTATTTCAAAGAATCACCTTCTTGTTTACGCTTAAAGCATCTGACTCGAAACTGGCGAAATAATAATAAAAAAACTCTCGTTGAAAAGAAATAAAGACGAGCAAAAAAAGTTAAAAGCCCAATAAATTTCAACCGGAGAAGAAAATCTAACGAAATAATAATTACAAAAAACCTTCGTTGAACACAAATAAAGACGAGCGAAAAAAGTTAACAGTCCAATTAATTTCAACGGGAGAGGAAAAACAACGTTTATTTCAATTTGTTTTAATACATTATTTATTTTTAGTTAGCTAAACTTTTCTTTCAAAGAAAGACATATTTAATAATATGCAAATCATCCGAACTTACTAAAGACAAAACAAGAAAAACCATCATTTTATTGTAAACAAGATGATAAAAATGAAAGCGGATGCTCATCAAAAAACGTCAAGCGCAATAATTTTATAACCACAGAAGCAAAAGAAGCGGTGCATGTTTTTCTGTCGTCGCAATAACATGAATTTGTACTATTAATTGTTATAGAAATTGACTGTAATCCATCATATTTAACTAGCCATCGAATTTTAACGATAAAGAATGTCGACAATTAAGTTATTGCTTAGTTTGCGAAGTGATATAAAGCGATATTCTTTCGAGGTCACGTTTGATGTCCAGTTCAAAACACAACGCGCTCAACTAAAATTTTACTTGAGTGGTTATTTATGTTTAATCTCAAGGTTTGGATCTAACGACGTGTTTGATTGTGATGCCGATATTTTTATAGCAATAACGGTGCCGTTGTGTATACATAATATTCTTTAACCCACCACGGTCTATCATTTCAATTATGCCAGGAGTCCCAAATAAGCCAAATTTTCGTTCTTAATAAGTGGGTTAAGTATAGGAAATTAATTCTGCAACACCCTGTATATTTAAATGGCAGACATTGTTTTAGATTTTCGTTGTTTCAGCGTACTTTTGCATGTATTTCATAGTCCATTTTCAAAACGCAGACATCAACAAGCGATTTCGCATTTTTAGCTACTTTTGTCCCAAACACAATATTGCTTAGATGGCTTCACATTTTGATTGGAGCATTGTTTAGAATAAAATAGCGATTAATTCTCCCGGTAAATTTCATATCTTGAAAAGAACTTTGTGCAGCATGTCCTGGCATGGGTGTCCCAGTACAAACCGCAACATTAAGATTCGCAAACAACAAAATTGATATCAGACGAAGAAAACTGCATGGCCAGAAGCGTAAAGACTAATATTTGAAAGAAAAATCGATAACAACTTCAATAGAACAGTATAGTTAATAGCAGGCTATAACAGTGCAAAAGATCAAAGTAGACATTTTGATTACAAGAACACACCGAGTTAAGTACGTAGAATGTTTAATGTCAAAAAAGATATTCAAAAAAATTTAAGTAACGATTAGTAACACGAATATGTATGAAGCAAATTTCTTAAAATACTATGAAGCAAATTCACGAGGAAAAGTAGAAGAAAATACATTCAAAAACTAGATAGATTCATAAAAGAGGAAATAAGGTTAATAATAATAAAAATTAGAAAACACTGCTGCAATAGAAAATATAATAAAATTGTTCGGTCATGTTACATGAAGTAATAACAGGCAGATTAGGGCATGATGGGAGAAAGATGGTGACGACCAAGAAGATCGAAGTTATACTCTTGCCATTGAATTGTACATATCAAGCCAATTTAGTCGACGACGATATTTATTTGGGCGCCAAGAACTTCTAATTTAGAAATAATGCAAACAACAATGTATACGTACGGTAAATAGTAATTAACCCCTTTTTTACAAAACTACAAATATATATAAATAAAACTCGACGTTTGCTATGCAAATTATTTTAATGGAATTCATTCTTCTACTTTGATTCCCAGTAAGGAGTTTAAAAGCAATGATAAAATTTATAATGATCAGAGTACTATTGATTACCTATATCATATATAAATATATAATGTTTTTTATACTATTACTTCTACATAAATGTAATAAATCACGGGTATCTAATTTTATAAAGTAGCAATTGCGCACCAGCAATATGATTAACCAATTTATTTTATATTTTCAAATTCACAATTTTTACAAGTACTGCTAGTTTTGTTATGTGTTGGTTAATCACGCCAATTTATCTAAATCGATAAAAACAAAATAAAACACAAATGCCTGGAAGGTAGAAGAAAACAAATTAATGCAAAATGCAAGAGTAGCCTTGTAGCAATTTTTAACGACGTGATGCGACTTTTAAGTAAATAAAAATTTAACGTCGGTATCAGATACTCCCTAGAGATGAAGAAGTTTTTAAAAAGTGACAATCAAAAATTTCTAATTTTAGTTGACTCTTAGTCAATGAGTATAAATAGCTATTTTTAATTCAGTTTTTTTGCTTCAAAAGTGTGTACCATCTTGGAGTACCAATAAGCTACATCGTATTGATCACAAATTACAAAATATGGTCATTCATTCAGGGTTGCTCAAAACTAAAAGTCTGCGTGTCTCAATATAAAACCAACTGATTCCTTTTTTGGCAAAATTAAGCTTGACGTCATGTCTTCTTTAATGCAAATTTGCTTATTCCATTGTGAATTATTTGCATTCTAAACTGCTCACCTTTTAAGTTTTATTCCGATTTCTGTAATATAATGCAAATTATGAGTTCAAATAATATAAACAATAATCAAATTACTACATAGAATCACACAATTTCGGTATAACTGGTCATATAATGTGAATTTAAAATAGTTCTACTGCAAATACATACGATGAAATTGGTAGCCAGTATCAATGAATGTAAGCGCAGGTAATAGTGAAATAGATAATGAATGTAAAAAATAGATTTAAAAGATGTAGTCGTTGTAAAATGACGACACAAGAAAACAAACAAACGTGAAAATAATCGATTTTAAACATTAAGCCAATACTTTGTTAATAGCTACGTCTTCAAACGCACAATTATGAAAAATATCTTATTTCATATTGCCTAACTTACAAGCACAATTTTTCTATTTTTATTTTTTGTAGTTTTATTCTAAAAATGCTAAACGACATGTAAAGGAGTCTACTCGAGAATACTTTCGCCGCCTTGCCTGCTAAAACAATGTGTAGAATCTTGAGGATGTACAAAAAACACTGCGTTAAGCTTTACTTCAACAATTTTATTAAGACTTGAAAATTTCACACTCATGTGCAATTACAATAAATACTGTGATTATAGTATTTCTAAAGATGCTTACAGTACGTGACGCGCACTTATATTTGGAGTTGCATAACGTTATTACTTACAAATGGTTATAATCAGATCTATAAAATAATGTAAAGACTTTAAGCATCACCTTTATGAGCGCGAAATGATGTAATCGATATAACGACATTGTTTAATTTTTTTAGTAGATGGTTCTTATTGCACTTTCACTGAAACCCGGTTATGCAGCTAGGTTTTGTTCTGGTTTTATTGTAATCTTGACCATGTGCACGATCCTGTCTTGGTTGATGGTATTGGTTTCGCTTAATTGCGATCTTTCAATTACACTGTTTTGTTGGAACATTAAAAGAGAAAATTCGTTGAGCACGAAATTGCATTTCTGCAGTAATAACTGTATCGATTGTTTCATGGGATTCGTTTATTTTAGCATAATTGGAGCACTACGCCGCAGATCGTTAAATTTGTGAAGTATCGATTGCGAAATTTTACAAATATTTTCCTCTGCAATTGGAGATACGATATTCAAGTGAATTTTAAATCGAATTAAGGACCGAAGCGTTTTTATGATGTTTACTCAACCATCGCCAGTATACTTTAGGAAATCTCTCTTAATTTTAGCTCTGTATCTAATACCCTGATCGAATTTCTCGAAACGAGAAGTGATTTAAGAAATCCATTAATAGGATTGCTTTGTTGCAAATCCCCCCACTAATAGGAAAACTAATCTTTTTGCCACTAACAGTTTTTAGACGAATTTGGATTTTATTTACACATTACTCCACTATAAAAATTGGTTCAGCCAAATTGAGTTAGGTTTCAGTTGATTTGAACAAATTAAATCGATTTGAATACTTTAACTGTAACGAAACGTGTTACTCATTCCAAGAAATCAGTCGTCGTTCGTTCAACCCAGCCTTCATTAAATGGTGCAAAATAAAAGGCAGAAGAGATTCCACATAACGTAGTCAGGGAGAAAGTGGTCAGACATGAGAAGCCTCAGGTGCACTTTATTGTGAAATAGCGTTTACAGTGGTTTCTGGTTTTCAGAAATTCTGATTTATAGTGTGTCCAACAGAAACTGGCCGTAAATCCCCATACGCCTCCATCGCCTGCCGAGAAGAAACAGACGATAATGCACGTGGAGAAAGCGGCAAGGACAGAGAAGAGATGCGCGTCCAACTGCAGAGAAAGTGTTAGAACCGTATTGCGTGTGTGATGGGACTTAATTTTTCGATCGGTTGTTCAAATATCGGGCATTGAAATATTTACCGCCTACAAAATGTTGGTATTGATTTTACATTGCTGCAGTCTCGTGATTCTCGTACACTAGTTGGGTGCTAGATCGTTAATCTAAGATTTTCTATCGTTCGTTAGAAACTAACGTGAGCATATAACGCACAATTTGAAATACAACCCTTAATTTTACAGAAAAATGTTACGTTTCCCTTGTTGGCGAGATTGCGATCGCTAAAATGTCCGACTAAGGTTGAAGATAAAATTGCATAACTAAACCCGAGTGCTATTATTACCGCAAAAAGTTAGGTAAAACTTTAATCATTAAAATTCATAACCTCATCCGACATCTTGCGGTTTTGTATATTTTAAGTCATACAATTTGCATTCTTGGATGCGCTTTAAATTTACGGTAGAATTTCAACTACTTCTGGCTACATGACTGGATTAATTTAGTAAAAATTCACTTCATGAAAATATGAGAATTTCTATTTAATATTGTAGTCTAGAAAATCTTTATATATTTTTGCAATTTGTTTGAATGACTTGCTCTAAGATAAACTTAATTATAATATGTTGCCAACATACTGAAAATTTACAAACTGCTACTGTTCCAAGCGATTCCAAAATGTAAAAGTTTACAAAATATTTCATTTATTATTATGTTGTAGCTTAATTGAAATTTCCTATTGAAGTGCAAACAAATATGTAACCGAGGATTATTTGCTTGAGTTATTCCTTTTTTGTTGGGGGCACGGGCTGGGCAACCCGAAATTTCAATTAAATTCTTCCGAAAGACGGAGCTGCAAACTGCAAACAGATTTTTAATTGGAGTATACCATAGAGGTATTAAAAGTAATAGGGGAAATATTGATGTATATATTATGCTGTATTTCGCAAAATTATACAAAAATGCAACAATTCGTAGAAAAGCGATTTTAATAGTTAATTAATATCTAATATTAGAATTAAAAAATTTTAAACAATGTGTTTGACTCACAGGGTTTGTAGTTTCCTTTAAAAAGGAAATTTTTAATTATTAAAGATTATATTTTATTATTTGTTTTAAAGTACATAATTTGCCTAAGATTAGTTTCATTTCACATCAATAGAATGGCTTTACGTGATACTTATATATCTGCTTTACTTTATAAATTGTGTCATTCTGGCTTTTGGTCGCTCAAAAGTCGTCATAGAATTAATCGTAGAAAAAAAAATATTATATTTATTTGATAGTTCATTTGCTAAATTGATCTATTATCTCATTGATTTCTCATAGTTTTCATTTTCACTTCAAAGCCAAACTTCTAATCGCGGTACTTATGGAAATGATCAAAGCTTCCTGCCATTAAGAAATTAAACCGCAAAACTCAACGGAACTGGAAGCAGAATGCTTTCCCTCTATTCTTTTTATCAAAGGGTGCTACAGAATTTAATTTGCTCAAAGACGTTCATTACGACTTGCCATTTGAATTATTCTTGTGTACTTATACGAGAACAATTTCAATTTAGCTGAAACGCAAACCAAAGGAATCTCTTTTTAATTAGTTGTTAAGTAATTGAATTATTGACATTGCTGTGAGAAGTTATAATAAATGCTCAAATACAGTCTCCTCATCTGTGAATTTCATACTTCGAACGGTTATTAAGAACGCAATTCGCCTTAGCAAAATTAAACTATTTGCCTAAATTGGACAACTGACAAAATAGGATGGCTGACTTCATTCGGGTTATAAAATATTTTGCATGTAAATCGCTAAACAAACAAGAAAACATTGATAAAACAAGTGGAAAAGCCGAAATTTATTACGCCTTGCATAAACATAATCAGAGGGAATTAGTAGGCCCCTTTCTAATTTAACTAAAGCGACCAATTCTAGAAAAAGAAAAACTTAAGACAGCATTTTATTATAAGTGCTTGAGGAGAAGAGCGCTTTTTCTCGAGTTGACGGGGACATAATCCAGCTCTGATGTGACATTTATCTCAAATTTCAGAAGGGGCGTTTTGACAAATGGAAGGGCTCTTTCCTTTTTTCGGACCTCCAGTTAAATCAAGTTCTTTCTTCAATGTATGCTCGAATTGCAAAATGATTACAATAAATAATTTCCACTTCCAATCTCAAAGTCGGGGCTTGTTTGGTTATCAAACCTGACCTACAGTCATCAATCTTATTTTTTAATCCTCTTAATTTTATTACTTATATAATCATATGAATTTTATTATTTATTACATAATTATATTCACATTATGCCGTATTGATTATTGGTTAATTTGGCGCGGACTAAGTATGCCGGAAATGGGTGTTGGGGTTTGAAAAAAATATGCACTGTATTATAATTGCTTGACAGGCCTTAGATTGCGCAATTTCCGTTCTTATTTGGAATAGCAACAAAGAATTTACACCGACCAAATTGAATTAATTAACTCAAAGATGTACATCTTCGATAAAGCGAAACGCTGCATTAAATTTAACGATCATTTTAGGAAACTTTCATGTTAACATTCGGAACATTTTAATTGCTTCTCTCATTACCTCTTCTGCCGTTACGTTTCTGCAACGACTCGCTGTTAGTACTCACATTTTCAATACGAAATCTTGAAACAGACCAAGTGTTAATATCTCAGTTTGCCAAGTCACTGACCTATGCAACGAAAAAGAACATTACTATTATTTACAATCGGACATTAAAAATTTAATGCCGCGTTTAAGGTGATCGACCATCTCTTTTTGCCCATTCAATTCAGCGCATTCAGTAACATTTAATATTTCTCGTTCCATTATGTAACCTTTTAAACCATATTAAGATAATTTGAGGATTAATTAAGCCATCAAGGTGAAAACTGCTGGCGAAAGAAAACCGATAGGTTCTACAAAATGATAAGTTGAAAAAACAAGGTAGTACTTATTAAAATTAAGTTGGCCTAAAATTTAGCTGCAAAACTGCACCCATCTAAAATCTTTTGAATAAATTTCGAACGTGCGAAATAACATTCAATCACGCCTGGAACCGCCGCACCTTTTTATTCAAGATGCAATTTATCCTGCAGATAAGAATTTGCAAGTTTTTTATAATAAGCAAAATTGCACGGGAAGCCATTAAGTACGGCGGGTTTTCGGTATCGTCTTCTTGCATATTAACACAATCCACCTTTGTAGTCACTTTCTCTGAAACGGAAGGAGGTTATAAGTCATTTTCTTTTATTGAAACACTTAATTACCCGCCTTCAAAACAGATCGAACTGTGTTAATTAAAAAATAATTACAGGTTACCAAGTGTACTTTGCTTTGTTGTGGTGTCTTTTGATGTGTACATAATTGCTTGTAAATTGTTCAACAATATTCATTAAGTGACCGTTTTTCAAGAGGATCCTTAAATTACATTCCGAGGAAACAAGCGAAGTATTTGTTTCAGACTGATAACGGTGAAGTATGAGTTCAAAGCGCAGCCAGATCATTTAGCACAGTTTGAGCGCAAAAAGTCGTTTGCAATAATAAATTATATTTTTATGATATAGTGGCACATATCATGTGCGAAACGTAATTTTCAAAGCGAATTACGCAATATATTCACATTTTCGGTCGTAATAGGTCTTCTATTTTTAGAATTCCCTGACCTGTATTCAGTTTTATTGTAGAGCGAAAACAGAGAAATATTATTTCGTCGTTTCGGTGTTTTCGGCAAACTTTTATTTCATGTTATCTTGAGTTTCAAAGATTAAAACAAAAATTGCTTTTCAGCGCAATAGTAGTTCTGTTGATTTAGTTTTATATTGAAAATAAATATGTCTAATTACCATTCAAGTAAAAAATGGAATATGAATACGCATATGTCGACAATTGTGTTTTATAAGTGGGCCTCATGTGTTTGCTAGTATAAACCAATATTTGGCATTCTGTTTGGAAGGAATAATAATTGTTTGATTGCTGAGTTTTATTTACTATCTGCCAAATTGCTGGAAGTTTCTAGTTTTATTAAATAAAGTCCGTCTGGATGGTAGAAAAACATTTTACATCAGCGGCACCATTAAGAACTTTTATTCAACTTGCCAATGTTGTTTAATATCTTTCCATCCACGTTTTACGTACTTCCCAAGGTCCAAACTTAAAACTTAATTTTAAAAGTTTTTCCGCAAAGTGATAATATTTCAATAAAGCATTTTCTGTTGATAACGGTTGCTTTAAAAGTTTCGCTTGCATTATTGTAGCGGCTAAAAGAATGGCTTGCACATACATTGTATGTTTATTGCTTTAGTATTATTGAGCTATGTTTGGCTAGAGACCATTAATACCAAGTTAAAAGTATTTTTGTTGGTATTTTCCGTTCGGGGATATTTTGAAAAAGAATCGGTGCTACATCTAATGCCTGACATCCAGTTGCATTTGCGATTGTGACTATTCTTAATACTTTCTGCACTTTATAGACGAATTTATAAATAAATAAAGATGGGGCACATGATCAGGTTCGGCAACGTTAAAATGTATGGAAAATAATGAATAAAGATCAGCATCTTTGTCCAATTAGGGATGCTAAAAACACAATTGGCTAAATCAAATGTGAAATTTAGAGAAAGTTCTAGGACGTTATCAGTAAGGGCCTGAGGTGTTCTAAGCAATGCTTTACATTGATAGATAACTTTAACGCTTAGATTTCAAAACATCGACTCTATTTGCTAAATAGATTTTTCAGAAAGAAGAATACTAGATGGGCATAGGTCTGCTCAAATCGACTGAAAAAATATGGAATTGATTGTCTTATCAATAAGAATATGAAGGAAATAGATGTGAATATGCTAATAATTGTTGTTCATTGACGATCACAGTGGCAATTAATTTACGCTGGCACAGAATCGGAATGATTCGGATGATAATGCTATTTTCTCAGAATTTATATCGTTTAGAAGCAGTCAAACAAATCTACAACTAAATCTAAGTTTGAGCATAGTTTATGACAGAATTAAACCAAAAAATATATTATAAGCAGAGTAAACGAAATGAAGAATAGCATTTTGAGTACACAAATAGGTCCAAGACATGTAAAGAGAAAACCAAAATGAAGACCCTGCCAATTCCGAAAAACTAAGACACTTGAGCAGGAAGATAGCAAAGGTTATAAGGAAATGCCCAAAGAACGATTAATGCGGAATTTATAAAAAGAGCCATGAAAAGCCATCACATTCAAATATTGAAAATAATCTCAAATGTGATAAAAAAAGTCTTTAAACTGAAAACATTAATAGACGCCTATAATTATATATAGAGAAGTTTCTACAACAGTACAGAACTTCTGCTCTGATTTATTTACTGACCAAAATAATCAAAAGCATGAAAAATGCAACTCAATTCACAGCAAAATTGTATAATGCAATTCGAGTACATTCCGGATTTCTTTTTGACATTAGAAAGTCAGTAAATCTACTAATAAATAAGTCACTTGAACGAGATGAAGACTCAAAGCTAGGATTAGAATTGTTTCTGGATTGATTAAGACAAAAGTAAATGTGTTCTCAAAAGGGCACAATGAAAAGCAGTGATACAGCACCATAACTGTCTTCCAAAAGATGGTAAATATTACAAAGGGTGAGAAATATGAACCATTAAGTATCCTCTATAATATATAAAAATTACATTTCAAAATGCCTACCAGACGACTAGAAGCAAAGTATGAGTTCAATCAACTAAGAAAACAAGATACTACTGTGATCAAAAAGTAAGATGAAATTGTCATCTAAAACACCCGGACATTAGGAAAGCAGGTAAATTTTTTTTCTAGGACTGTCTATAACATTTGCCAAGCGTCTGTTTGTCTAAAGCTTTAATTATCTACGAGTTACACGTGTTTTTGTAAACAACGAAAAGTGATTTTTTCGATATTTACAATCGGTGATTTTACCGAGCAAAGAACTTGCATCTAATTTTGTTTGCAAAACGAATATTCTTGATACATTGAAAATGTTACGGAAGGCCTTTGGTGATCAAACTATGACACAAAAAAACGTTTGTAAGTGGTACAACGAGTACAAAGCGCGCCGAGAATGCTTTGAAGACGAGCCGCGCTCTGGATGACAATCAACGTCCTCCGACGAATGCCACGTCCAAAAAATCAAAGATTTGGTGCTTGAAAATCATCGATTGACAGTTAGAGATCTCGCTGATAGTGTTGGAATATCATTTGGCTCAGCCCAGACCATTTTGAATGATTTTTTGGGTCTCAAACGGGTCAAGTCTCGATTGGTGCCAAATGCATCATGTCATACTGCATTGGTTCTTCGCAAGTTTTTTGCCAAAAACTCGTTTTATATCGTTTCGCAACCACCGTATTCACCTGATTTGGCTCCTTGCGGCTTCTGGCTATTCAGGAAACTCAAAAGGACAATGCGATGCTACCGTTTTGATACGATTGAGGAGATAAAAACCGAATCGAAGAAGGTCTTAAATGCTATACCGGAAAAAGACTATATTTCTAGGACTGGAAAAAGCGTTATCAAAAGTGCGTTTTATTGGACGGGGATTAATTTGAAGGGGATGAAATTGATTTGAAAGAATCAATAAAGAATTTACATTTTATCAACAAATTCACCTTGCATTTTGATCACAGTAGTAATTAGAAGTGACACAAATAATCACATCCAAATAAAAAAAAAACTAAACTATTTCAAACAATAAGCCTCTATCCCTCATTATTGGTTGACCATTACAACAAGGCGTTCGATACTGGCAAGCAGCAATAATAAAAGCATTAGAGCTATGTAGAATCAACTAAAATATACAATTTCATAACAAAATCATAAAAAATCAATGACAGGAGAGGACTCTAATAAGCAAACACTATCTTTCCTCAATTTTTCATAGCAATCCTTGCTACAACATAGATGCGCAAAAAAACAAAGGCATAGATTTAGATGAAGAAAGACTTCCACAACTCAGATTTGTACACAATATTGATTAATAAATGAATCTCTTATCTTTAAAAAAGATACAGCTAACAAACTTTGAAGTAAGTAACTAAATATTTAAAGGATTGGTTTCACCAACGACAATTTATCGAGTAGAATTGAAAATGTATGCAAATAATTACCCACAATATTCAGAAAAGAATTATACTATTTACATATGGCAATTTAGAACCTATTAGATTTGCGCATTTGTTAAAATATAATCATTTTTATATGAGCGTACATGTGAAAACGTGCGATTTCATATGTACACTGTCCTATTCCGTATTTAACAAGTGCGTGTTAACAAACGTGCGTTAGTTAGGGCGACATGTGACAGTAAAACTTTGCCTCGATTTGATATTTTTGGCAAAAAATTCATGTTCTAATGAAAAGAAGGAAGTATTCAACCTTATTGTCGTTTAAATTAAAATAGTAATCGAAAGAAACAGTGATTTTTTGTGCAAAAGCATCGTCAGGACCAAATAACAATTGCATCAAGCAACAATCAATGTATAAAATTAATTTGCAGTACATTTATAGAGTCAATTTTTTACCGCTCCTATTACATATACAGACTATCGTATTCGAAGTGTGGAAATTTGTCAAATTATCACAGACGAAACGATTTCCATAACTTCATTATACCGCCTTTCGTATGTTGAATATAAATGTAATAAAAGCTAGTTCTGCATTTCATTTTGATAAATTAGGTTCAAAATGGTGCCAATATAAAATTAAAAACTACATGCTTTCTATCGAGAAAAATTGAATATTCATGATCACGATAAAAAAATATTATATTTCAACAATATTGACAAAAAGTAGCAAACTCGAAACCAGTTCTCATAAAATATGTTTCTATTCTACAGCGAGAATATCATTATGCTCAAAACTACAATAACACTATTTCATTTCAACAGTATTGATTTAAAAGAGCAGCTTTAAAACTAGTTTCCATAAATTATAAACATGTTGCGAACATCAGTGGCCAAAATATAGTACAATACGCAGCAAACCCGGCAGATATTCTTGTGTGTTTTTTCAACATCATAATCCACTCATTTTAAAGGGACTGTATAGGTATAAAATTGCCCAAAACGTGGTTTAGTTTTCCATTTCTGGTGAATTTCTTTCAAATGATTCTTTTTACATACACTGAAATGAGCGGTATATTTCAGCATGTTTAAGCAGGTAAAATAATTAAAAGGGAGACAAAACACCGAATTTTGACATTAAATACGCTAAAAAAATATCAATTAGACTTACAAAACGGTAAATAGGTAGACAATAATAAGAGCCATTTGCATATTATCAATCAAAATGGTTTCCGCTAGTTAGAGTTCGCTTGTATCCTGTTAAATATGTTAACAAGATTTGAATTTCTCTCTCACACTTCTCTCCGCCCCTAGTGAGGCCTAACAATTTTTAAGGGTGATGAATTGCGATGCGATGACTGATATATTAAAGGGGATATTTTATATCAAGAATAAGACAACAAGCTAGTCAAAGAAAAGTACCAATAAACAAGTTTATTTCTTTTTGTAGATTACAGCAGTTAAATATTGAAACAAAAACCGAGAAATCAAAATTTGAAACTTACTGACTTTACAGCCTCGACGATTCGTGGCAATTTATTCTTTCTTTGCAATTGGTTTCCCTTTTTTGTTTGTTCTTAGGTTTTATTGCGTTCTAAAATATTAAAGTCCAACTCCACAACATCCCATATATAGAGTAATTCGCAGAAAGGGTTTTTTTAAATAATATCATTACATAAGTAATGATAATAATAAAATCAACTATTCTGAGCAGAGAAATTGTCGCTTAAATGCTAGAACAATAATAATCAATAAATACAATATTGGTTGTATTACTTATCTAATAATAATCTCTAATGCATTCACAAATAACGATACGTAATTATTTACTTCCTGCCATAGAAGACGGAAAACGATAATAGCTAAACAATTTCTATTTACCTATGCAATTATTCATAACGATGCCTAAATAAATAAAAATTCCATCAATTTACTTATGAAATAGTAGGTAATAACGAGTAGTGATTATTACTACGCCAAACAACAGCCTGCAACAATATACGTTAACTAAACTTCTCTTTTTATGCGGCTAAGCTTCGTAAAAAATTCTCCTGCTAGTGTTCTTTTGTATTACAGAGCTCAGGGTAAAATATTTATAGGATTGTGGAATACAAACGAAAGCTCCTGAGTGACGCGCACAGGACTCCAGGAAATGAATTTCTTGAAAGATTCAAGAAAGGGTTTCTTTTAACACAAGCACAATACAAGAAGCAACAACAGATAGTGAAATTTTAATTTTAAATTGTTGCCTTTCGGCTTCAAGCCGTTGTGTTGGTTTACCGAGAGAATATTTCGCGCAAATTTGTGACTACATTAAAAATTATTAAGGAAACAAATATTTAGCCAATTTATTGCGCGCAAATAGGTTGTAAAGTCGTGAAGTTGCGAGGTACTTAAGGAGTGATTCAATCAGAGAAAGTGCTTCTTTGGAGAAGACCTTTGGTGACATTAGCACAAGTCTATTTTGGTGGAGTCGCAGCCGTGATCGCGACATACTTCCACTTCCGGCACATGCCGAATTAATTCGCAATTTCGCACGACTATGCACGTATACATTAAAATTGCCATGGTATACGTGTGTTTTCAAGATAACTATCTCACAAGAATCGCAATAATAAATTGTGTATTTAATGGGATTACTACTTTACATTTCTATTACCTCACTTTTACTTTTAATTGCGTGACGAGTCGTTTCTTTCATAAGGTTTGTAGGTGGGTGAACGAGTTAAGATCAACGTAAATGCTATTTAATCGTTTCATAATTTGCTTAAATAATTTATAATTCAAACTCGGAAAAAGTGTATAGCGTTCCTCAGCTAACAACTCGTCAATTTGCAGAGTTGGAAATTACTTATTTGTCAAATTTTCATCGTATGTCATACTTATCGTGTGCTCTAAAGTGCGTGTGCACCTAATTATTTACTTCAGTTTGCTTAGTTTTGCATAGTTATTATAAATTTGATAATTTTAATTATTTCATTCGATACTATATGTCAAAGAGAAGATAAAATTTAACAAAAATTTTTCAGCAAATTAAACTTAAGGCAATCAATTTGCTACTCTAATTACATCAAATTTATAGATATAAATATAGAGATTATGAAATGTGTACTTTGTATAAGATTTATTGTACATTATTTTTGATTGAATAGTTGTAATTACAAACTACTTATATAATTCGCAGACTTCAATAGCCTAACTAAGCTGCCCACATATCGTTTTCGACATTTATCACATTATTCATATAGGCCCAATAAAGTATATACTATTATCTGAGAAACTATTGCTACTGGATGACAATTTTTTGACCATTTCTATTAAATATGTGAAATTTATTTGGAAAAAACAGATTCTTTTTTATACATTACTGACATCTGCCTTTAGTGTAATAATGTCTAACAAGTGAAATGATTTTCCAAAGATCTCCTTTTGCAAAATTTTAGTAGTAACTGTTTTTCGTAATTTTGAGCCAAACATATCGACTTCTTGCTACGAGCAAAATCATAATTATCTTATAGACTACGCAGTAAAAATATGATGTGCTCAAATTAAAATGTTATCACAACTCTGAGAAAACGTAAAATTAATGAAAGCCAATTCCTAGACTAAAATCCTGTGAAAGAAGCAGAAATTTAGTAATTCTGCCTTCCTGGCCTGTTTGCTCATAAAATACTGTCTAAAAATTATTATTATTAAGGGGGTATTCTAGTGTAGAAAATTTAAAAAAAATCGATTTTTTTCCATATTTCTAAAGTTTAGACATTCAAGAATGTCACTAAAAGGATTTTTCAAAATTCTCATTAGTTTCAGAGTTATAGCTGTTTGTAGTAGCCCGCATCGGTTCCGGTCCGACCGTTACAAATCAACAGAAGACGGAATATCAATGGATGAAAACC